>JAUKPQ010001992.1:0-15309 GCA_032273045.1 Chloridella minuta
TAAGCTTTGAACCTCTAGTACACTCCGGCATCACAAACAATCAAATTCAAATGATAACATGGTTAGACTGGCATATCGTATTTGCGATGTTTCTGGAGCGGGCACATGATTTCGTGACGAAAGATCGTTGAACAATGAATGAACAATGCAAAAATGCTGGCCCGGCTGAAAACAACTGTATAAAATCTAGCTTCAACTGCATTGTGTTCCACTGCTACTGTAAAGCAGAAAGCGCGTCGTGATCGATTATTCCAGGTCCGCGCAGTGAATCGGACTCTCCAGCTCTGATTAACTGACCACCTGGACAAGGAGGACTCCAGGCCCATGTTGGATATCATTAAACGATGATTGCTGGTAGCTTCTTGTTGGTCAATCCTGGTGTGTGACTTGGAAAAGGTGATCGCTAGACTGAAGGTCGCGGTCACTTGCATGCATGCCGACTTTGAGACACCGTTGCAATGCTTTTTACAAGCTCAGCACACCATCTCGGCGTCTCGATATGTAAACCGGGGTGAAATCGTCTTGAGTTCATGTTTGCTGACTTGTTTACTTTGTATGGATTTTCGTGAGTCCGCAAGTTGTTGCTGTACAGCGCTGCAACTTTGCGTTAGCTAGTATGAGCTTGAATTCATGATCATGATACGCGAACGCAGCAATAAATTATGAGAAATTGTGACACGACGGCTGGGCTGCGTGGCCAATAGTCCATCACCTTGCTGGCAGAGTAGCTGCCATGAGGACTCGGTCGCGCGCGAACAACGCACTAGCGTGCACGTCTGCAGGTCAAGCCAGCCGAATCGGGCCCTCTTGTCTATCTTTTGATAAAGGTGTGTATTCGTTGCTTCCAAGCGCTGCCACCAGCATCCGAAACACACTCGTCCAGCGTGTGATGCAGGTTGACCGTGAGTGATACAGCATCGGGAGTGCATTCGCACTGATATATTTTCAGTTGTTTTGTTTGGGCACTGACCGATTGAATTTGCTGTATCATCTAGTCTAATGTACAGCAACGTGTTCCGGCTGTTCCCACATTACTCACGCTAGCCTTGCTGACCACTGAGAGGCAAACAGGTGCTCCTTCAAACATCAATTGTGCACTGCTTTCCGGTGAGGGGCACTGCGTTGTCAAAGTCAGCCTGGGAATGTGCAGAGGGCCAGGTCAAGCAGCAATCTGCACCTGTGCCATGTTGACCTTGTAGCTGGTGTCACTAACAGCAATGTGCAAGGAAGCTGCCGTGTCTCAATTTGCTGTCAACATACTCGGCCAGCAATTTCAAGCTCACCGCGAGTGGCGATTGCAGGTACACACATTGTGTAGGCACCATTTTTCGATTCAGAAAATGACAAGCAAGTCGACTTTGATGATGTGTTGCTTATAAGTGGGATCCATGGCCCCTTCTTGGCAGCCATCCAGTATGAAAGTGGTAACTGGTTCTTTGTTCCACTGCATGGCAGGTACTCCTCACCAACCTAAACTGTGATGAGAATTGGGTGCCGACATACCACCTTCTGCATGCTGACATGCTGTAATTGCAGGCGCAGTTGGCTGCAAATCAGTGTGACACAAATGGAGCACATGCAGTAAGCAGCACAGTACACTGCTCAGTGTTTTTGTTCCTGTCTGCTCAGGTCTGAAGATCTATGATTGCTTGCATCTCAACATTTTGAGCCCGGCGTGCATGTCTGCTGCAATGTGGGTTTGCTGCTAGATTGACTTTAATGAGCGTTTATTCAACTGTCTTTGGATGTGCCCAGGTACCACAAGCTCTTTCTTTTCATCCGCAGCTGCTTGCAAGGCCACGGCATTGTCTGAGCATAGCTGTGATGGTACGAATCTGTCTTTTAAGAGTAAGGCGTACATGTTTAGAGAAACGCTGATGGTGTGCTGTGTACAGCCTTTCCTTGTTCATTTGACTGTATGGACTTTCCAAGACGGCTAGCGAGTAGCGACCGAGTTGAATTGTTTCTATGTGCAGGTTTTACGGAAACTGGTGATTCTTTCAATGCGATTTTCCGGAGGTTCACAACATGGGTTAAGATGGCTGCCCGCGGTGCGGATCACTCTGCTCGTGTGTACACGTGATAGCACCATGAAATGTGCATTGGCCATCAATGCGTTCATTGCATTGAAATTACAGGTGTCAGTACTTGCAGATGTATTTATACCCAGAGTAAGGTGCTGGGGTGTGTATTTCAGAGAGTGTTGCATCTTCATGGCGCTGTGACTTGATGTTCCACAGATGTAGGTTTTTTCCTCCCTCAAACACTTTGTCAGTGGTTTCACCGTGGTCTTACAACAACCAAGTTTTTTCATGCAGTTGATCATCATCGCCTCAGGACTTGAAGAATGGTATGTCGACGCAGCCCAAGGTTAGCTAGCTTGAGGCGACATAGTGTTGCAGCTGTCTAGGTGGTGTGATGTGTGTCTTTGTGGTGCGTGGCGTGTGGTTTATGGCTTGATTGGGCAGCGGTATCTAGGCTACAGCACTGTAACTAATGAACCGATTCAGTATTATGACATCATACCATGTACGATGACTAGAGCATGCCGTAATTGCTAAATGCCGATTTTCGTGTTCGTTCTCACTACCCAGTTTACCACTACCCAGGCAAGACGCGTACCCATGCCAGAGTTGAACAGATGCATGCGCATGGGTACTAGCAACCTGGGTAGCGCGACCGGAACGTTGATTAGCACCAAACAAGGCGCTTTAAATGCAGACTATGCATACGATGCTTGTATTATCCATGTTATTGCAGCTCCAAGTGGTCGCAGTGCGATCGGATGCACGCGGGCTCGACGCGAGAGCACGACATCAAACACAGCAACTGTGCCGCTGTTAAGCACAGTTTGATTTAGATGCGCTAAACGCCGTTAAAACAATGCCATAATATAAAATTTTCTCTTAGCTGGAGGTTTGGGCGCAGAGCGATCCCTTGAGACGCAAGGGAACACTACAAGGATGGTGACGTTCGCGACAGGATCGTGCCTGCGTCCTTTGTCACGCCGGGCATCGCGTCATTCGCGCACCTTTCCTGACGCGGTTCATGCAGCCAAACTCGATTTCCCCGAGGAAGTTCCTGTATGACGCGGAACGCAGCCGGGAAAGGTGGGCGAACACATGGTGACGGGCAGCTGGCACTTCCTGCACGGTTCGGCCAGTGTCGGTCCTATTTGCTTCTTGCGTCTTCCTACGTATACGTATAATGTCCTCTGTTGTGGCAAATGGTCCCCGCAAATAAGCAGCTGTAAACCGCTTCCACTTCCTGTGCGCAAAGCCGCAGTGTATATGTTACACAGAGATCAACGCAATTGCAACAGCCTGGCATCGCCAAGGGACCAACGCACAAGCCAACCCACACAGAACAAAAAGCGTCCACACGAATGAAAGCAGGCGTCACACGCAGAACAAAGATCTTCCCTGAATGCTCTACACAAACACAAACATACATCCAGCATGTTGTCAGTGGTTCCGTGTGTATCCACATGAATGTAAATTCATGATGCTTACCACGAATTCATCTGGGTCGGTGGCGACGTGCGCCTGTATCGTCATGACAACACATGACGACGAAGATTGGTGAAACATGTAGATGTAAGATCATGATTCTGAAGTGCTCTGTTTGCAGTTTGTACATGAGTATGAATGCCAGCTACACGCATTGTGTCGGCCCATAAATCGCCCCAATGCCGCGCTAGCTTGGCATCGCGCACCACACGCACGTATTTTCGTCCAACCCACATTCGTAGTTCAACACTGACCTGTGAGGTTTGCTGATGGTGCATGCGAGGTTGCGCGGCCTCGGTCTGAGGCTGGATTGGCCAGCACTGTGGCCTAGGAGATGAGGCAGGTCGGTACGACCTCAGCAGCATGTCACACACTGCCCCTCACAGGCAGCCAGGCGGCACTGCACGGCCCCGGTACGATTGCTGATAGATAAACTTGGTGTATGGCTTTGAAAGCTGCGTGGTTGCTGATGTTGTCTCAGTTCTGTCAGAGATTTTGTGTGAACTTTTGCAATACCTGAAATCTGTCCGTGCTGATCACACAGGTCCACATACTCCCCAATTCCATGCAGAATCCAGACCATGTTCCTTGTTGTTTGACCCCTGTGAGCCATGCAGGTGGGGCAGCCACGCCTGAGGACCAAGGTTTAAGCCTCAATAGACATTTCCACAAAGAGGATACTACATGCAGCAAGCTAGCGCTGCATGCATAGGCAGTCTTACCAAAGTTGGATATTGATAGCAGCTTTTGAGTCGATTGCGTTTCAATGTGGTGGGGAGTCGATCATGCTTGTACTTAATAGACACTGGTAATTTCACTTGCAGTAGATGTGCACCTGAACACTGAGGCAACGCAACCTGTACTAAGTGCGTTTACATTGGTTACAATCTACCTACCAGACGCTTTGTTTGCGGTCATAAAAAAACGGCCACCTTCCACATTTTTGGTCGGGGTCAGTTGAGCTGTCAGTGTTTCTAGATCTACAAGCCATTGTCCTTCGTATGCCTTGGACCGATCTGCTTCACCAACTGGGCTCAAATTGTCCACCTTAAAAAATTCTGGTGGCCGTCCCAACTCAAAGTCTCTTTCGCGTGCTCCTGGGGTCTGTGGAGAATGGCACTTGTACAACCGAGCAATGCCTAGATACAATGGTGTTGCTAGAGTCGCACACTCGTCTGCCCGGTTTCGTCCGTCTACAGTTTTGTACTCTGCCTTGATCAAATACTGAAAATGGCATATGTACATGTGCCGCCGACTACCCCCTCTCACACGTCTGTCTTCAATCTCGTACTCCATGAAAAACCAGGAGTTGTCTTTCCGTCGCACTGACATTTGCTGTGCACAACCTATGTAGTCACCCACGGGTGTTTCACCACGCAGATACTTCGCCAACTCTATTCTGACCCCTTCCCGACCTTGTCTAGCTGGCCTGTGCTTCCTCAGGACTGACATGCCGAGTGCATGTGCGATGGCGGACATGCGGTGGGACCCGTCCGGGAGCACATCACATGTGGGCCAACCCCTCTCATTCAAAGACCTGTCATTGTACAATAAATACAAGAGGCCTGTCAGCTGGCTTTCCCCATCCCACCGCCTCGGCGCCACCTCATGGTATTCAGCCGCAGTTAACTTTTTTGGGGCGCCAAAAAAATGGTCATTGGGATCATCAACATCACGATGTGACGGTGTCCGCCGCCTTTGCGATCGGACAGCGTTGACCGCCTCGGTGATCGTGCAAAGCCCCAGAGAAGGAGGAGCCTTACGAAAGATCCTCCAGCAAGCTCGCACCAGCAGCTCGTCGTTGATGAAGAGAAGCTCTGGATGTGCAGTTGAGCGGTACTTTATCTTCTGCTTGTACAACTGCACCATCCTTTCCACCCAAAACTCTTGACAAAAGAAGGACGCTCCAGTGCACCGCACTTGGTCTGCAAGGTGGCATGCAGCAAGATGGAGCTTGAAAGTAGTGAATGCAGTTCCTTCGAAAGTCTGCAAACTGGAATGGCTTATGATTGGACCTGGATTTGGTAAGCACGTGATCTGTGTTAACTCGGGCGCACTACATATGCAAGGCTGCAGTTGTGCTACGTGCCGTTTCTGCGTCAGCACAGATTGCCTGCATCCTATCAGTCAGCCTCTCGCCAATCTCGAGAGGGCATGGAATTCAATAGACGCCTCAGTAGATGGGCATGCAGCACATGTACAGAATGTATGCTGATGTGGGCTACAGCGATTCCATGCCAGGCTGGAGCGTGGCACCACAAGCAAACACATGGATATCAAACTGGATCAGCACACCTTCTCTGCGATCTTCCCATACTCCAGTAACTTCTTCTGCGCTGCCAGAATCCGTTCAGGTGTATGTTGGCCCTCTTCAAAGCGCATGAAATGTAGGACTCCATCACGTAGGTTGGCCCACATTCGCTCAAACACATGCTGCACATGGCGTTGCCCGGCCTCCCAAGGTAAACCCTGAAGGAGGTACAAAGAGAATGTTTCAGTGAAGGCCAGCCAATCTTCCATAAGCCAGCTTCCACGGTACCTGGACAGATATAAGTATGCTGTCCGCTGCAGGTTAACATAATGATGACATGCAACATAAGTATGACATGCTATTACCCACATTATCATTCACCAGAGACTGTGCATGCACATATGCTGTCTTGAACTGCAGCTGCCAGCTGCATTGGAGCAGTATGCAATCAATGTTATGGCATATTTTCAAGCATGCATACGGATGGCACACTTGATGATGTCCCGGTATGGCTTCTTGAAATATTCAGTCAACAACACATAGTCTGCCTTTCTTGAAATCTCCTTGCAAACTCGTTTTGGTAGCATGTACTCTGTCACAAGCTGGGAGGCTTTCCGATCACGCTTTCGAGTTGATGGAATCCAATGCGCCCAGAAATCCGACAGCAGCCCAAGCAACATCATATGGGCCACCCCAAATCTGAACATATGGCATGGACTGCAAGCATGGCTGGCATCAGGTTGTCTGCTTGGGGCTGCAATGGTAATGGTAGGTGCAGTATGTCACAGTACCACCCAAGCATGCCACACTGTGCACATGTGTGCATTGTGATCTGTGGACAGCAAGAGAAACAATCAGCTGGATCTGCTCATTACAGTGGCAGTGGACCAGATGCACACTTGAAGTATGATAGCTGCCAGAACATGGGCAAACCCTTCACGCCCAATTGCTTCAGGTCTGTATCCAGTAGCCGCTGCCGTTGCTTCTCCGTTTTATTAGCATACCTGTCCTCCGTGGGCTGATCAACCTGCATGCATATATACACAGGACATCATATATATGTGTTGGTCACAGTAACAGTACATAGGAGCTCTCCCACCAATCATACAGATCGACTGCCCGTTGACCTGTGGCATGAGCCTGGGGAGCCTCGACACAGCGCTGCGCGTTGATGCACCCTAATCGCTTGGTAACAAATGGTCCCTTGCATGTAATCATCGGCAGCAACTACTTGCATGCGGAGCAAACCTGCTGCTTCAAGCGCTCCGCAGTCCGACCTCTTGCCATGATCTCTTTCTGGGAGTACTTGGCGACATTGTCGCACGTCCACGTGCTTGGTGACAGGGTCACAGCCTGTGCCGTCCACTGTGTCCGCACTCCCTCAGCCCCCGTGTCAGCAGCTGTGTACCCTGGCGCAATACGGGGGTTGTTGCCGGTGGTGTCATAGGTGCTCTCTGCTGCAGGGTGCAAGCAACGGTTATCGGGGAGACACGGCAAGGGCTGCTTGACTGGACTGTAGTAGACTAGCCACCTGCACCGGTCTCAATCACCTCTGTCATCCTCACTAGGCAGCACTGTGCAGCAGATCAATGCAAAGCGAAGCCATCATCTTACACACGTGCTGGTTTCCGATGCTAAGGGCGCGGCATTGGGGCATCGGGTAGGACGGAGAGCCACCTGCCACACATGCATGACAATGGATTGGCCATGGCAGTCAGTGCAAACCATGCTTTCAACAACAAATACCCATCAGGGCTGCCACATGCCGCAGCAAGCACCATTGCCGTGCTCACATGCTTGTGAGTGCGTGCACCCAAGGCGACATGCAACCAAGGCAGCAAGGTAGGTGCTGCCCTCAGGCTGGTGCCATGGCCCCCAGCTGCAGGCTGGTGCCATAAAAAAGCATCACAACTAGTGCATAAACATGATAACACCAGTCGACAGGTTTGGATGCCACCGTGGAGCATACCGGACGGCGTTTGCTGCAGCTATCCAGACTCCATTTGTTGCACACCTGAAGCATGCACGCTTGGCAGTGTGGCCCACGCTGTTGGTGATTTTCTCCATCCACGGAATATCGCCCTCAACGCATGCGAGGACAGGCCAAACCCGTATCTTTCTCCCATCCGGCAACGTGACGGGAATTGGTGCCGTGCCTTCCTTGCCTGCAGTAATTACCTGGAGGCGCTTCATGTACGCAGTGCACCAATGTTGCCACATTCTCCACGTGCTGACTGCAATCAGCATGGAAGGATGCCTGGCAGCCTAATTTGTTACACCACAATGCAGTTTGATGCGTGCCCTGCGTCAGCATTAAAGGATGTAGCACATGACCATGGCAGCATGTGTCTCAAGAGCGACAGGAGATCGATAGGACTCACAGCATGCACCATTCTGCGGCTCGCATCGGATCCAGAGGTAGGATCATTGATCAGATAGCTCAGTACATTACCTGGGTCGCAGCCCTGTAGCAGCTCTTCAAACGGCTCCAGAATACCATGCATGTTACCAGCCTCCGTCGGTCCTTGAACAACTCCTGTTACTACCCAGGAGTCATTCTTCGCCGCCATCGCTGGTGGTAGCTCGAGTAGGCGGATGCCCCACACAATGGATCCGTGCTGTTTGTTCAGAAACACCTGTGCTCCATCTCCGGCTGCAGCGCTTGAGACGGTGTGCAGTGCACCCAACAGTGCATGTCGGATGTTTGGTTACAATAGAGAACACATGCAGTGGAGCCGAAGCACTAACTGAGGGAAGTCGCACCGAGGGTCACAAGGACAGCGAATTCATCAGCAGCGGGGGCGCTGAACTTGAATCCACAGGCCTCGTCCAGTGCCTTCCCAGCCGGCGATGCCCAGAAGGTTCCCTCTTCGTCAAAGCTCTTCTCACGGTTGCTAGTGATTGCATCATACACACCTGGTTTGCATATCAAGTCGACTATGGAGGCTCGGTCGCCAAAGTAATACACATTGCGCTTGGCCTTGGGAGGCCCGGATGTGGGGACCTCAAAGCGGTCGTTGTTGCAGCCTGGTGTCTCACATACCTCGTTTGCATGTGCAGCCCACTCAAGGGGATCCAAGTCTGGGAAGAGAGACCAGCATTTATCACATACATGCCTGGTTACCGTACTGCTGTGGGGCACACCCAGCACAGATCTCACCAGGTGGTAAGACGGTGGAAACATATTCCCAGCCGGCAGCAGTAAGTAGTGGATCATAGCGCACACCGTGTCGATCACTATGTCGGTGACACGTAGTTGACTCTTCATAAGGGCGACCCAGTACGCCGCCTTCAACACTGTGACAGTGCTGCCTTCTGTGATGAAGTGGTATCGCTTCTGGCGGTACCAACGAGCAGTCCCTCGTTTCAGCTTCACCCCTTCATCAGGGCCGTCAGAATCATCTGGCTCCACATCGCCATCGTCATCGTCAGATGACTTGCTGTCATTGTCAGCCTCTTCTGCCACGTGCTCTTCGTCCTCCCCCTCTGAATCTGATCCAGTCATGTATCCCTCACCAAGCGGATCCGCGTACTGGTCCCCATCAAACTCGCTCCAGTCCGATTCGCTGCTCTCGATCTCAGTTTCGTCATGTAGATTATGAATATCCCCAGCAGTGGTGGGTTCAAACATGGGTTGAACCTGCACACGGCAAAATGTGCACTATGTGCACAGGTGCGATGAACATCGATTGAGATTGTAATCAGGAAACAACCAATAATGTGACGTAACACATTGGCAGGCAGTGCATCGGTGTGAACATGATCGATGGAACACTGAATATGCCATGCAGCCAGAGTGGGCAACTTGGGTAGGTCTAGAGGCCACTCACCTGTACATCCGGCTCTGCCGCAGCAGGTAATGGCCGTGGTGAGTCACCATGCCCGAAGAGTGGTTCATCATCTGCGGATCTGTGGTCGCTCATGCTGGGCGAGTCCTGCATACCTGGACCCCTTGAGTGCTCAATGCACGTGGCTGCTGTCGAAATGGTACCCTTGTGCACGAGTACAGGTGGATACACGCACCGCAGTAATAGATTGGACGACATCACTCGTTGACATGGCGTCGAAAGAGGGCTCCACAGACGGCAGTGAGGGGAGGGGGGGTGGCAACGTTCTCTCGCTGACGGCCACCTGTCCACATATGCATGGATGATGTCGCTCGGCATAAGAGATTTGCTTGAAGATCATCTGACACGTTAAACATATGTATTTAAAACCCTGCTGTAGAAGAGAATGGTCGTACACGCGGCCAAGGTCGTGATCATCGAGCGACCGGTCGATCTGCTCATCTGTCCGACGCACCATGACAAATCTACCGTGGCTGCCGTCCGGTTTTCAGATTATTTGCAATGCACGAATGAGGCTACCCGCAAGCAATGCCACAAACTTACTGTGTATCAAAATCTTGACACTGCGTGCACCGCGCCCAGAGTGCGGCCTCGGCAGCGGCACAGGCGGTCTCTGTGTAACTAGTGGTCAGATTGTCACGGTGGCGTGGGGGTACAAATACAGCTAACGGGGGTGTCGTGGAAAAATAACATGTCAAACGTTTATCATGTTTATTACATACATTTTTCCCCGCTGATCAGCCCAACACACTTCAACCTGCGTTGGATTTCTGAACGTCATCTGTGTGCCGCTGCCGACAGCTGATCACCTCGTTCACATGTACAATGGCAGCCGACCAGCCCAGCCGTACCTTGGAAGTGCACTTTCCAGACGATCCTGCAATATGTGTAAAGCAAGGCGTATATTATGAAGATTACATCAACATGATACAGCTACAAAGCATTCCCAAAAAGAAGCGGGCGCAAGTCCAACCCGAAAAGGTGACCGCGTACACCTTCAGCACCCATCGACGGGGTGGATCGAAGTCATCACCATCTGCAATGGTGGTGGCAGACCGTCTTGAGGCCGTTTTGAATGCGTACTTCCAAAGCGGAGAGATGATCAGCGATCTGGAGAGGCCCATCAGCATTGTTGCCGTGATGCCAGATGGCTGCGGTGCTGCTAGGTCCATGTCGCGGGCAACACTAACAGCCAGTGCCATTTCTCATGAAACGGTCAACCATTCAAGAGCAACAGACGCTACGCAGTGGGCGGCGGTCGGTGAAACTTCGCCACCGATAACGGAAGGCCTGAAGGAAATCGTGGCGAGTCTGCATGAAGCCGACCGCACGATGGCTGGGGCAGTATGTAGTGTTTCGCAGAAGATTCACCCAATCGCTCAAGTTCAGCAACTGAAGTCCGGATGCCGGATCCTCGAGATGCACTGTACTGCGTTCTTGGCTCTGGCTGAGAAGGTAATTTCCGAACTGCGATTGTATACTTGATCGATCGAATGCATATAGATAGCCTTCAGTCGTCACTCAACAATTGATTTTCGTGCATGCAGGACGAATCCAACCTAAACGAAGATCAGCTTCTAGCACGTCACACTCTCGTCAACGTTGGCAAAGCAATGCGTATGTATTACAGGATGCTTAAAGATGCAGGGTATAGGTCAGCTCTTTCGGGTCCATGCCCACCGGCTTCCGCGGCGTGGCCAATGCAATCTCGCTATAGGTATCATAATGATGCCATTATGATGCAATTGCAGTCAACTGCAATGAAGGAATCAGTCAATGACATGCAGCAAGTGTGTGCAGCCCGGGTGGAATGAAGAAGAGTGCTGGCTCTATCAACTCACGTGCCAAGACAAGCAGAAAGGCCCCACCAGGATCATTTGAGCGACTACAGTTGTTCACTGAGGTCCAGGTGAGACTATTTACATCAACGGAATGAATGATAGCGGTTGCCATGTAGGCTGGCCTGTGGTTTTGCAGTGCAGATGTGGTGCCACATCCGATGGACCATGCTAGCAGTGTGCATATGCATGGCCAACACACATGCAATGATACCTGTGTTTCCTCAAAGTGCAACCTTGACGCGTGCATGCACACGCTGTAACCTGGATAATTGCCAAGTGCAGAGGAACTGGTGGCATGCTCACACCAAGGCCAGGCTCGGGTACCCGATACACGTGAGCCCTCACGATCGCAAGCACCTCACTCCCAGTGTCGAACTTAAATTGGTGTGTAGGTCACAAGCGGCGGGAGGCGCAACGGAAAGCCTGCTTATATGAAGACTGCCCAAGCATGGATGTTTGAAGACGGAATCTACGCCACCGACTCTACACTGTGCCGCAAGTACAACCACATGAGCGAGCAGACTGGAGAGTCGCCCTTGAAGAAGCCTGACAGCAGTGTGCCACGGTCCAAGCCCAAGGGCTCCAACCGCCCAGACGGTCACGGTAGCTCAAACAGGTCATCCCAGGGTCTGCCTGCGCCAAGAACCGACCTGCCACGGAGCTCGAGTGCGACTGCAAACGCACCTCATGAGTCTTCAGGGCCCCCACAGGCATCCACACGGACTCAGCAGGAACCTGTGAAGGTAAGCAAGCATCTCCTTCGAAGTCTTTTGTTTTCCTCGCTGCCAGTGCTGCAGCAAGTCTTCGTTTGTCATGGCGGACCCGGTAAGTGACTGTATGCCACAAATACGAATGCATTGGACAATACAGCATTGAATAGCCCTGCTCATGGCTGATTCTGATTCTCAGAGTAACACCAGTACCCTGCCCCGCCAGCCTGGTGGCATTCAGCGTACCCAGTTGGCGTTATATCTGCCTCTGCCACTATGAAGCCACAACCTAGTGATCCTGCATGCTTGTGGCTTTGGCGAGAGCCAGAACGTGCTCCTGTCTTGGGGCCAGCTGCACGCACCAGTATGCACGAGACCGTGAGGGCATCAGTGCCTGAGTACATATCTCACCTCGGTGGGCCTGCATACAGGCCACCAATGGAGCCAAGCGCAGTGGATCCGCAGCTGCAGCCGGGAGCAGGAAGCTGAAGCGTCCACGCAGGGTGCTGGAGGACCTGGTTGAGGATGAACCTGAAGGGCAGGAAGCAGCAGATCTAGAGTTCACGGACGGAGAAGGATCTGATGGGGAGATGCAAGCCGGTGACAACGACGACCTGGAAGAGCATGAGGCCAGGCATGCTTCCGCTGACGTCGCCGCGGTGGAAGAGCGAGGCCCAAGGGAGAGCCTGGGAGTGGAGGACCTTGATGTTGACGACTCTGGCGATGGCAGTGATCAAGGACAGGAGGATGCTGCTGAACCCAGTGGTGACAGTAAAGGGCCAGATGAGGAAGTAGACATCAACATGGAAATCCAGCCCGCTGCCCCAGTTATCAAGAAGCCACGCGCAGCTGTAGCCAAGGTAAGCTGCTTGTCCGCCTCTACGCCTTACACTTGTACTAGCAGGGGTACTCTTTACAATGCTCGCTTGGGTTTTGCGAAATGCCCGGTCTTGTTAAATGTTGTTTGGTGTATTGAGTCCCGGATAGTGAATGATTCTGTCATGCTTTGCATTTGCATGCACATAGCCGTCTGGAGCTTTGGATTGGACAGATCTGATCAGTCATGACACCAATTTCATGCTGTGCACTAGGACTGTAACCACGATGGCACGTGCTGGTACCTGGATCGACGCGTTGCGTGCATGCAGAAATCCAAGCAAGGCGCAGCTGCTGGACGGCAGTCAACGCTGTCGGCCGTTGGGTCCAAGGCCGCACATGCTGCCAAGGCGGGGCCGTCAAGCACGCGCCGCCCGGCTGCACAAGCCCAGCAAAATTGCAGGACCACTGACCGGAAGGCGACCATGTCATGCAAGGCCGTGACAGCATCAGGTCCCGCAACCAGGGGGAAGCGGACCAAGACAGCGGCGACAACAGCCCAACCACCGAGTAAAGTACCCACTGTCTTCGCTGCTGACAAGCATGGCCCAAAGGGCTCAGACACACAGAAGACTCGGAAGGGCGCTGCCGCTGGTGGCCAGGCAGCTGAATTACGAAAGATCGACGCTCAGATGCGGACCCTCAGGCAGGCCATCAGCGCCTACAATGATGACATCGTGGAGCTGCAGCCTCAGATTGACGAGGCTGAAGAACAAATGGCCAAGGGGGGGCCGGATGCAGATTTACAGATGCTGAATTCGATGCATGACGATATGGATGGCTGTAAGGTTTGTATCTTTCAATTCACACTGGACATGCAGCTATATCTGCTTGCCAGATCTAGAGAGTACATATGCACACATGTGTGCATGTGTATGCATGCATGCTTTTCAACACTGTGCCTTGCAAGCTGCAGGCACACATCCCGTCGGCATGTGCTCCTTGCACATAAAATGAAGCCAGTGGCTAACTTAAGCTTGGCACTGTTCTGAATCTGTACATGCGACTGATCCACATATGCATTTGCCAACAAACTTTGACAACACTTTGAAAGCAGGTAATCGTATCATCAATGAGGATTTAGATCTGAACATGATGTGAGCATGCAGGAAGGCGTAAAGATGGCGAAGGAGAATCTGGCCAGCGTCGAGGAGAAGCGCCGCTTGCTGATGGATGGCAAGTAGGCCGCCACCGGGCGATCGCTCTGCCATAAGCACCTGTTTCTTGGGCAGCCATCAGTGCTATTGTGCTCGCTGGGGCAGGGGCTGAAGGGATAATGATGTGGTCTGACGCTGCCAGCGCTAGCCATGGGTGCGCACACACTGGTGTCGACATGTTCTTGCACAACTGTGCACGTGAGCGTATATATATATACATGCATGCTCCAGATGGAGAACTGCTGTCTCTGTTTCCTACTGGCCGTAGTGGCCATAATAGTCTCCCATAGTGGCCATAATAGGATACCTACGGGTGCTGTCTAGGATGCACGAAGGATCTATTTAGAGTTCGACGGGAATCGTAGGTTGGCTACGGGAACATTTTGGGATTCCTGCACGCCTATAGATACATGTAGGACGGTGTGGGAACAGTGCACCCCCTACTGCGCACAATCAGATTGCAGTACGAATGCGTAATGGCATAGGAAGGTTTGGGGACAGCGTTGGGGATCTGATCGGGATCATTGATACACGACCCCGAGTCATTCCTTCCTCACTGTGTAGGATTGTAATCAGATCTGCATAGGATCCAAATTTTAGTGTGTTTCCTCCCGTGTTCCTGCTTGTATCCCTTTTCCAACCTCTTTTCTTCGCACCTAGTCCAGAAACGTTCCCTTGCCATTCCCGGTTGGTTCCTGAGTCCAGTGGTATGGCGTGACTGCTTCCTCACATGTGCCGTAGTATATTTGGCGATCATTTGAGGAACACTGGGTAGATAATGAGAACCTGTGCAGATCATGTAGCTGTTCTCCAACTGTTCCTATGGGTATCCCTTGATGCGACCACCGTTCCCTCACGGGTCCTACCCTGTTTCAACAACTTCCCTCTGCATTCCTATTACAATCTTGCATCATTCTTGAAAGCTTCTCCAAGCCTTCACAATAAGTACTGCACCATCCTTGTAGTGTGTGGTACGCATCACATGATGTCAAGGGGGCCTGCATGTGGCTGCTGGCGGGTGGCTGGCTTTGTGGCCAATTGCCTCCCGGCCTTCCCGCTGCCGGCGAGTGCGTTGCTCTTGGAGCTCGCGCCGCTGCGTGGGCGTCCCGGTTTACCA
>JAUKPQ010002103.1:0-15287 GCA_032273045.1 Chloridella minuta
AGTACCAGTCGCTATATAAATATACCTGCCAAACTTCATTTGATGTTTGAAATTAGTATCTAATGTTTGTATATCTACAGCCTCATTAACATTATAGGTTGGATCAACTTTTTGACGCTTCATCCCTTTAGGTTGTTTAGGATCAACTGGATCAATATCAACTGTATCAAGTCCTAAATTTTGTAAATCGTTAATATATTTGTGTTCTTCAGGTTCACTTCCAAATGCCATAATAGTGCTAGGAGGACCAGTGCCCAATGTTTCAGGGTCAATTCTATCAAGGTTACTAATATTTTGACCTAACTTATACCAGTCATATACATCACTTACATTAACTCTTACTGTACCTGCAGGCATTGTGGGTTTAAACTCTGGTCCGGGAGGAGGCCCATTTGGATCATAATCTTCTTCTGTCTTTTTTCTCTTAAAAAAAGTTTTACCCTCATTAGCATACATACCTTCAATACTTAATTTCTTGCTATGTAACTTATCACGTATATCATATAATTTAGTAATGTACCCTTTACTGCGTAACGCTTTATATGCTAAGTTTTCAGGACTAAATTCACCACCTTTATCTAATCCAGCTTGTCTATAACGTCTGATTGTCTTTAACACATTTAATACTTTATCCAAATCTTGTGTCTTTAAAGTCATATCAATCAATTTCAACATTTTCTCGTATTTTGATTTACTTGCAGTTTGGTCAAAGTTTGCCCTGCGCTTTGTAGGGATTCGCAACCACTTGTTATTCTTTAAACTATATTCACCTAAACTAACAACTGGTAAATTGCTATCCTGAACATATAATTCTACTGGAACTCCGTGAACGGTAATATCGTGAGAATCATTATATATAGTTTTTTTAGCGTTGAATAATTCACGGTAAACTGAATCATCAGGGTAATCACTCATATCAACTAAGATATGTAAGTCTAAATCGCTGTGGGGTGTATAACTATATGCGGCATTGCTTCCAGAAACTGTAATGTCTTTAACATCAAGTCCATCAATACCTAGTTCTTCCATAAAATCTTCTGCAATTACTATTAATTGCTTTTTTACTTCAGGCTGTAAATGCCCACCGGCCCATAGTTTGGGATTCAAGTGGTCATGAAACTTAACCGCATCCGATAACTTAAAAGATTCTAAAGTTTTTATATCCATCTAGTATTTAGTCAATACTTTTAGGCTTTTGTTCTTTGTTATATGGTACCGGTTCGTGCGGGGGGTGTTTTGGAGGTTTATGTCTGAACCAACTCATAAAAGTATTTATATGATTATTAATAAAAAAGCCCCTTACGGGGCTTTTTTTATGATGTGAGACTTGTTATCTCTTTACCTGTATTATCTACTAACTTAACACCTTTTTTCGTCAAATTCTCAATTGCCATTTGACCTACTGTTTTTAGTAGATGGTCTTGATTTTCCATACAGAATACATAACTTCCTGAATGACGTAACAATACACGTTTGTCAACATATATCTTACCACCTAAATCACGCCAGTTTTCACAGAAAGTCCAGTCTTCTGAATAATAACGGTTCTGACGAACTGCTGTATCAAAATATGTCTTTAAGTGTGCATCATATTTAGGATCTAATCCAATATCATTTTTGTATTGCTTCACTGCTGGATGAGTCTTCATTTTCTCAAATACATCTTTCTTCATTAATAAGAATCCTGTACCTGCTTTACTTACTTCTTGTAATCCATCTGGGCCTTCTTCAGCACCTTCGAATCCATTAACTACCCACTTAATTGGCATGGTCTTCATTGGATATAGTCCACCGATAACATCTTTATCATGGTTCAATAATACTAACAAGTGCCATGGTTCCCAACCAATATCAGCATCAACAAAGAATAAGTGTGTGGCACCTTCTTGCAACAAAAACTTAGCAGTTAATGTATTACGGGCACGTGAAATCAATGACTCATTTACCATTGTTTCTAGTGTCCAATCAATGCCAAGTTGACGGGCAGTATTAGCCCACTTAATAAATGACATGAATGTACTTTCAGTCAACATACCACCATAACATGGCATTGCGATATGTACTCTAGTAGTACGTAGATAATCAACATTTACTTGAACTGCTCCTGGTGGTAATTCTTTGGTTGCCGGGGTAGTTTCAATCATTGCCGTTGCAGGGGCAGCCTTAGCCACTGCTTTAGCAGTTGCCTTCTTTTTAGGAGCAGGTACTGCTTTTGCTGGTGCTTTAGCAGTTGGTTTTGCTAGTGCTTTAGCAGTTGTTTTTGCTGGTGCTTTTGTTTCTGGTTTAGTTGCAACTTTCTTAGTTGCTACTTTTTTAGCGGGTGCCGCTTTGACTTCTGGTTTCTTTGCTTTTGCCATAAATTCCTCGTGTTAAGATATAATTATTTACACTATATACGAGGGGTTGAAATATTTTATTTTTCTTCCAAATAATCTATGTTTTCATTAACTCTTAATTTAGGATACTTTTTAAACATTTCTTCTTTGCTCAAAGTTTCCATATCGAGCCACATTTTGGCTTCTTTTTTAGTCTTACATGTTCTAACAATTTTTCCATCATTATTTTTTACAATATATTCAACATCAGGTGTAGTACGTCCACGATAACTTTCTTTACGTTCAATGGTTGCATCTTCTTCTAGTTTTCGTTTAGCCTCACTTAATTGCTTATATATTTTAATCTTTTGTTCGGGTGTAGCGTTGGGTAATAAAGGTTTGATTCTATCAATATATTCTTTGATAGATTGTGGTTGATTTTTCATATTTTTTTCTGTTACATCCATAAGATGTTTAATCCAATCTTGACCTAATGTTTTACTATCAAACGCTTGCATCCAAAAGTTTAATTTATCTTGTTCGCTTGTATTAGGTTCTTTTAGTTTGTTACGTAGTTGTGTAAAACTGATGCCAGTGCCACCTTTACTTGGATCACGCTCTGTTCCTATTGTTTCAAAGTCAACTTGATTCTGGGTACCACCATACTTAGCAATTGCTTTTGGATCTTTCATTCGTTGTTCTAAATTATCCATCCAATTTTTAAATCCTTCATAACGGTCATCACCCACTAGTAAGATGATTTTGTTGTAGGGACTATTAGCTGGTAATACAAGTTCTTTCTCAATCTTCTTAACTCCATTACCTTTTATATCCCAAACTTGAATATTGTTTGCATATTGTGGATATAACTTTTGTAATGTTTTAACTTTATCTGCCGGTGGAATAGGATCATCAGGACCCATTACCGGGCTAACATAGATATATGGATCACCGCCTAATTTTTTTGCTGTATCTATTGTTTGTTGAATTAATTGTTGATGTCCTTTATGTCCAACAAAACTACCAATTGTAACTACAGCAGGCTTAAAACGATTACCACCTGTAGTTGGTTTTTTATTAGCAACTAACTTAGCAGCCATCTTTTTTTGCATATCTGGACTTGTGACTTTTGCTAATCTTCCACTTGGCATGTTAATAACAAGACCCTCAATAGTATCACCTAATTGGTCTTTACCTTCAAGTGGTCCATTAATAATTGCCTTACTTAATGCTTGTCTTGCCTTAGTTAAAATTAAATTTGCTTTTTGTTTATCAGGATTATCACCACGTGATCTTACTGCTTGAGTTAATGCATCTTCATTTTTAACAATTGGATTAACTATCTTACTTACATCAATGCCGTTATTTTGTAATGTATTATTAATTAATTTAATTTCTTTAGTACTATCTTTAATTAATGCTTTTTTAATTTTATCTGAATTTTCCTTTGGTTTACCTGTACTGAACTCTTTAACACTAATAGGAACCAATGTCATCATAGAACCTAATTTACTAGGATCATATGCAATGTTGACGAACTCAAGACCACTGTCTGTTTGCTTCGCCATTGGATTGTATAACATTTCTGCTTGCACAATCGTATTAGGTGGAATATCTTTCATAAAGTCACTAGTTAATATCAACTTTAGTGCTTCATCATAATTTTTTGTGAAGTTCAAACGTTCTTCACTTTGACCTTGACTACGACCATATGCTTCAAAATCACCATAGTTGTCAAGATACATTGGGTTAGTAACACGACTTGTCATAAAGAATGGGCGACCTTGTTCATCTTTTCCGAATCGTATACCAGCACCATCAACCTTCAAGTTGATTGGAACACCTTGAAGTTTGCCACCGTCCTGTGCAATTTCTTTACAGAAATCAATAAAGTCTAAATCTTTCATTTCAACAGTACTACCGGGGTTGTATATATGTTGAATACCTTGTCGTTTGTAGTCAGGGCCTTTGGCTTCGTCTAATGTACGCTTTGCCATAGTTTTAACTGTTTCTTTTCTACTCTCAACACCTTCATCAGTGCCGGTCATCTTGTATGCTTTACGATATGCATCAAGCATTTGTTTTAAGTTTTTTGGAGGCTTCAAATTCAACGTTTTTAACATTGTATTGATAGCCAATGTTTTTTCAGCAATATCTTTGTCAGGGTTATTCTTATACATACCCTGAGCACCAGGTCCAATTGACCTTTCTAAGAAGTCATTCAATACATTTTGTTTTTCTTCTGTAGTTAATAACGCATTCATTACTTCTAATAAACCAGTGAATGACCAGAATTTTTGTTTCAATGCTTGTGCCTGTTTAGGACTTAATCTTTTGCCTAATACAGATGAGAAAATTTTATCTATATCTTGTTGATATCCTTCTTTAGGTGCTTCACGCATTACAGGTAATCCATCTATCATAAGAGGTTTATTACCATCCATAACTGGTTCATACTTAGCACGTAGTCCACCACCCTCTTTGCTAGAGACAGCAAAACTAAACATATTATCTGTCATAGGTTCGTCAACCTCTTGACGTAGTTTACCGCGACCCTTTAATTTACGTAAGATGAAGTTTTGTTTTGTTAAGGAAGTAAATGCTTGAATCAACCACTTATGAAACACACCCTTAACACCTGCTTGTAAATCTTCCCATGAACTAGAATGACTGAAACGTGCCCAATCGGTTGGTTTACCATCTGCAAATTTTACAAATTCAAAATCAATTTGTATTTTTACAGGAGGATCTTGCAATTCAAATAAACCAGAGAACTGTTCATTACCACGTTGAAACCCTAAAAATACAGATGGTCCTAATTTCTTATTTGTATAAGCAGTTAAGAATTGTTGTAAGTTAGATTCTTTTTCTTTATCAACCATTGTATCAATGTCGCCAACTGTTGGCTTCTTTGAGATAAATGTTTCATCGTCAATGCCTTTGACATTGAAGAAATGTAATGAACTTCCACTTAAGAATTCTCCACTTGCTAATAGTTGAGGACTCCATAAGGGTTCTTTATACATTTTAGCATAAGCCATGTTGATAGAATTTAATAACTCATTTAATTTAGGAACCATGTACCCACGATTTGTAACTTTCAAATCTAAATGTTGTGCTTCATGTGATCCAATAGAAAGATTTCCACCTTCCATTAGTTTTTTATTTTCTATCAAAATTTGACTTATTTTCATTATTATTTTCCAGGTGGATTGTATGTTTGTTCGTATTCTACTTTAGCAATACGATAATACCCTGCATCACCATCCTTAACTAAGTAATCACCTGGTTTCAAAACCATTGATTCATTCCAAGGTGCTGTGAATTGAACTGGTTGTTTCCCCGTGTATATTGCAACTAGGCGTGGACTCTGTTCGGGTATGACTACCCCACCGATTTTACCCTGATATAGTTTAGGAAATTTATTACTTTTAAGTACATAATTTTCTTTACTAGGACCAGACATAATAATATCATTTGGTTCAGCAACATTTTGTGTTTCTTTACCATCACTTGTTATCGTTTCAACTGGCATTTGGTCTTGTGCAACTGTATATGACATTGCTGGCATATTACCGGGACGTCCACCTTCAACATAATTATATTGGTTAGGTTGTTTGTGTGTTGGTAGAAACTCAAGTTGACTAGCAATTTGGTTTATATCAACGGTATTCTCATTGATGATATCAATGTATTTTCTAAACAATTCTGAATTCATTTTAATAACTCAATTTAACGTATTGAACAACACCTGCTTGGAAATCTTTAACTTCTGCTCTCATCCAAACAAAATTACCATTAATATTAACCGCTTCATTAATATATGCATTTATGTTGGCTTGAGAATTTGCCGGAGCAGCCGCATTTGCAACTAACTCATATACATCAAACCAATCAATTTCACCGGGATCTGTTGCTAATGATGCTTGTATAAAAATATTTCCAGTTACACCTGCTAAGTTTATATTTACAGTTTGTAAATCTTTATTACCCAAGTAATATGAGGCAGCAGGTCTTTTAACACCGATTACGTCATATGAAGTAATTTGTGGATAATAGTTTCCGCCCCAAGTGGTTTGTGGTAAAAGTATTAAAGTAGTAGTTTGACTCATTATGCTCTCACAACCTCAACTACTACGCCCTCGCCAACAAGTTCTTGTGCTACTTGTTCTAATGCTGTTTGTACGTCAGATCCAATAAGCCCACCGTTATCGGTATCTGTATCTTTAACGATTTTGCTGAATTTAACGACTAATACGTCCTCTACAATCTTTGCCATGAAATATACTCCATTAATTAGAGTATTTATCATTTTAGATAGGTTGAGGTCGTTTTTCTAATTTATACTTTTTTCCAAGCATTTCACCGTGCATTATTGCAAGATAACTAAGGGTAGACTCATCGTCATAGTCAATAAAGTGAGCGGAACTAGTATATCTATATTTCCAATAAGAAGTTCTTAGGCTTTTAGGAAGTACCCATGAATTTAATGCAGGACTAGGATATAAGTTTTTGACTTTAGTAAATAGGTCTTTTAATTCATCAATGAAATTTTCCGGAACTCGTCTAGATTTTAAATAGACCCTATATTTGTGCTTAGGATCACGTGCAAAATATTTAATTCCAGAAAATTGAGATTTTTGAACCTCAGTATATTGAACAACTAACTCAGGATGTAATTGGTCTAAAGTGTGCAATAACTGTAAGTCATTACTAAAAACAGAACAACTATTAAATTCAATTCTTACAGTAATATCTTTATTCTTTTTCTTTTTAGGTGCATGTTTATTACGCCATATTAAATATGCATCTAATTTATCAAGATTTTTACTTAATGAATCTCGCTCGGTTTGAGAATGAGGTGCCATTCTACTGTTGGGATCTAGTCTTTCTGCAATGTCATCAATTGATTCTGCCCACCAAGTATATCTAAGTCCTATTAAATGAAATGAAGCACGATATAGATATTTGTTATAGTAGTCCTGATCTCTGTATTCATAGAAATCAACACCAGGAATATTATTAACCGATTTCAATAATCCCATCTTCCCCTACTTTCGCATTTAATTTTTGCACAACTTCAAATGAGATTTCATCATTGTTAGTTCTTACCATGATGTTAGCATTCTTAATACGTTCAAACAAAATCTTTTTACTTAACGGAACACGAACCAACTCATCAATCTTGCGACTTAATGGTCTTGCTCCCATTTTGTTATCATATCCCTTTTCTGCTAGTAATTCAATTGCCTCTTCTGACAAATTCATTGTTATATTATACTTGTCTAATAATGAAGTTTTAAGTTCTTCGGTGAACTTAACCACAATTTTCTTAATAGCAAGTAAATCCAACTTTTGAAATTTACAAATTAAATCAATACGATTTCTAAATTCTGGTTTAAAAAACTCTTTAAGTGCTTTATCATCTTCACCCGACTTCTCTTGTGAACCGAATCCAATATTATGTTTCTCGCTATCGCTTGAACCTAAGTTACTGGTCATAATTATAATACAGTTTTTACAATTTACTTCTTTACCATTTGAGCCTGTAATTCTACCCTCATCTAACATCTGTAGGAAAATATTAAAGATATCAGGATGAGCCTTTTCAACTTCATCAAATAATAATATTGAATGTGGATTCTTACTCAAGTCATTTATCAATCTACCACCTGACACTTGACTATCACTAAATCCAACATATCCTGGAGGGGGTCCGATCAAACTGGACACGCTATGTTTCTCTCCATATTCACTCATATCATATTTGAGTAATGGCATATCAAGATTCTTACTTAATAACTTTGCAAGTTCAGTTTTACCTGTACCTGTTGGGCCTAAGAATATGAAACTTCCTTGTGGTTTAGTTTCGTTATTAATACCGGCAAAACTAACATAAATTCTCTCAAGTATTTTATCTACTGTTTCATCTTGACCGTATAGTTTACCCTTTACATTAACTTCAAGTGTATTAATTCTATCAAAACTATCACCACTTAATTTGTCAGCAGGTACACCGGTAAAACGTTCTACTTGATGATAAATCATATCCTTTGTAATAGTTACACCTTTGTGGCCATCAACACGTTCTCTTGCACATGCCGCATCTAATAAGTCAATACTTTTATCAGGATTCTTTCGGTCATGAATATAACGTCCTGCAGTTTCAACCGCAGATTTGATTGCCTCTTCTGATATTACTACTTCATGGAAGTCATTTAATCTTGAACTTAATCCTGATAGAATTCTGATTGTAGATTCAGTACTCGGTTCATCAATACTTACACGATAGAATCTACGCATCAATGCACGATCCTTCTCAAAACTTTCATAATATTCTTCCCAAGTTGTACTAGCAATAACCTTTAAATTACCTTTTGTAATTGCAGGTTTAATCATATTGGCAAAATCTACACTGCCATTACTTGCACTACCTGAACCCTTCATAGTATGTGCCTCATCAATAAAGAGTATTGATTTCTTTTTAGTAATAAGTGCTTCCATAACTGCTTTGACTTTTTCTTCAAAGTCACCGCGATATTTGCTACCGGCTAATAATCCTGCAACTTCTAATGAATATAGTTCGTGGTCTTTGATAAAATCTGGTGCTGTGCCATCAACAATCATTGTTGCAAGACCCTCAGCAATTGCAGTTTTACCAACACCCGGATCACCGACCATCAATACATTTGCTTTAAATCGTTTAGCAAGCACATTAACGATATCATCTAATTCTTTACTACGACCAATTAACGGTTCAAGTTTGCCACCACGTGCAAGTGCAGTAAGATTAGTTGTATATTCTTCTAATATTTCATCTGCTTGACCTTCAGATAGTTTATTGGTATGTTCACTACCTTTATATACTTTTTGCCAATGATTTACAAACTCTTGCTTGTTGATACCATATTTTAATAAGAAATAATGTGCATGACTATTACCTTCTGCAGCAATGCTTAGATATAAATCAATTGTTGTTACTTGTCTACGACCTGTAAATAAAACCTGTGTTACTGAACGATTCATTACACGTTCTAAACTATTTGTCCTACGTGGTTGTACATCAGGATCTTTAGATTGAATTGCACTTAGACTGTCTAAATATGCAGAAATTTCTTGTACCAACATATCAGTATCAGCATTGAAACTATCCAAACATTTTTTAAATGGGGTAAAAGTTACTAATGCTAATAATACATGTTCAACTGTACAATATTGGTGCTTGCGCTCTTTAGCAAAACTAACCGCCTGTTCAATAATGCTTTCAATTTCGGGAGAGTTTGTCATAATTTCCTTTATGGTATTTAACGTGAATTAGAACGCAAAATGCTTTGTGTTATTTCGTCATCAATTATATCTGGAATAATTGCTCTTAGCAAGATTATTTGGTCTCCGTAACTATTTGATCCTGAAATGGGCATTCCTTCTGCAGGGATACGCATTTGTGTAGTAGGTTGAGTTTTAGGTGGAATTTTAACTTCAAGTTCTTTACCCGAAAGTGTTGTAAACTTTATCGTAGTACCTACAATTAAATCAAGCACTGAAATAGAATGGGTATAATATAAGTCATCTCCCTTTCTATCATATTTTAAATGTTCCTGTACTCTAAATTCTACTATTAGATTTGCGTTAGGTACTACATTATCATATCTCATTTGTCCACCATTATTAATACCTTTAGGTATTTGAATGTTTATAATATGTGAATCAGTAGGTGTTTGTAACTTAAGATTTTGAACACCACCACTATAACTTTGTTCCAATGTTACATATACAGTAGTTCTATATGTTTGCTGAAAGCTTTGACGATTATTTGGTTGACCTCTAAACATATGTCCAAATACTTCTTCAAAATTAAACATGCCGTTTTGCATATTGAAATGAAAGCCATGTGGTTGAGCACCTTGACCAAATGGATTTGGATTATCATATTGTTGTTTAGTTGTTGGGTCGCTTAATGTGCGATATGCTTCTTCAACTTGTTGGAATTTGGCAGTATCACCTCCCTTATCCGGGTGATGTTTTCCTGCTAGTTTGCGATATGCTTTTTTAATGTCATCAGGGCTAGCGTTTTTATCTACCCCTAGGGTTTTATAATGGTCGTTCATAAATTTGATTGTAGCATATTTAGTTGCTACCTGTCAATATTTATTAAGATTTGCCTTCAATTTTTTCTTTTGTTCTGCCGTATGCAGCAATACCAAGAACAGCACCCATTGCAATATGATATAGACCGGCACCTTGCAAGGTTAATGGTTGCCACTGACTAGTAACGTTACCATGTGTTAATGATTGTAATAATGACCATAAAATTGGAAATACCACAAAGTCACATGTACATGTCATCATGTATACCCAACCCATAACTGGACGCCATTTTTTATTGATCCAATCAGTGTTGTCATTGGCTACTAATACGTCTGCCCCTTGTGCGGCATTTGATCCAGCTTGTGTAAGATTTGGTGTGGGCGCAACCGCTCCTGCTCCAAAGTTTGTACTTGAACCAATGCCTCCACCCAAGGGCTGTGATCCAAAGCTGTTCGTAACTGCTGGTGAACCAAAACCACCGGACGAACCGAATCCTCCTGTTGACGGAGAGCCAAATGTTGAATTGATTGTTGATGTGCCGAATGATGCATTATCACCTCCAAATGTTGAACCTTGTGGAAACGCACTTATTGCGGGGTCACTTGCTAATGCCTCATGGTGCTCATCGTCCGTTGCTATTGCATTATCTTGTGGCCCTGATTTTTTTGCTAATATTGTTGCCATGTTATAATCCTGCCATTGCTTTAAATGATTTGATTTCCTCGTCCTGTTCCGTAAACATCTTTGTTGGTTCTAAACCAGATAGTTCACGCATTTCATTTATTTCTTCTTCATTTTCTTCTTCTATGCGATACTTACCAGGAGAAAGAATTATTGCATATTTTAAAACATCTTCATCTGCTTTATATTCTTCATCATCAACTATAACAGTCCATTCATCTAATGACAAATCAGTTAAAGTTTTTAAATCTTTTAACATTTCAACTATACGTTCAGGTGCTGTTGAACGACGGCTTATTTCTACAAATACTAGATACTTACCGGGACTAACTTCTCCCTCACTAACTTCTGCATCTAATACCCAATCATATCCACCTTCAAACCAATCACTTAAATCTTCACCAACATCTTTACTTTTAACAGTAAATGCAATAGTTATAATATCGCTATTCTTTCCCATGTTTGCTGAATATTCATCCACAGATATTTCAGGTACTAATTGACCTTTCATGTCGTGATAATCTAAACCTTCATTAAGAATATTATTCATAATTATACTGTTGCGTTGGGCATTGGTGCATTAACATCTGTGTTACCACCCATTTCTGGTGTTTGTTGTTGATTTTGACCACCATCTTCAGTTCCATCAATATCTTCTTTTTCCATATCTTCATTATATGAATTATCAAGTTCTTCTAAGTCAATATTTTGTCCTGCTAAGTCAATAGAACCTTCTTTAATATCATCCATGACACTCTTAGGTAATTCAATATTAACTAACCATATTGATTTCCATTGCATCTTGGGATATCTTGTTCCTGGATCAAAATCGTCATAATCTCTTACTTCAACTGGTACACGAATTCTGGATTTTTTCCATTGAATTTTACCACCAAGTTTCATTAATCTTTTAGTTCCCATTGGGTCAGGCATTAATTTATAAGGCCACATAAACATACAGGATACAGAATAACGCTTAACAGTTGGTCCTTGAACTAATTCCCCTAGTTCCCAGTTTCTGAATGCGTATAAGTTCACATCATCTAGGACTCTTTCAAAGTCTAGAAGAATGGACATTGAACCGTCACTGGTAAATATACCTTTAACAGTACTTACAATACTGACATAATCAATATCATCAAAAAAATCGTCGGCTACATCTCTCATAGTAGTATTTATCATTGGGTGAATCTTTATAAGATTTGAAAAAAGTAACCTTAGCCTAATATTTATCATAGTTTATCAGTCAAAAAGTATGCTACTTTGAACAAGATAACTACTCTTAAATAACTTTGAATGCTTTTATTAGTATTCAGGCTCTTTATAAGGAGATACACTTGAGCAAGAGAAAAACTAGCGAATTACGAAAGACAGACACACGGTTCTCACACAATAAAAAATCAGAAAAAACATTCTACACAAATGAAAATACGATAGACTTTAAACAAGCACAGCAAAAAACGAGGGTAAGCTCAAGACCTTTAGAACTCATTCCCAAATCCATTAATCAAGAAAAATACATTTTAGCCTTACTTGATGATAAGACAGATATAGTTGTGGTTTCGGGACCTGCAGGGACGGGTAAGACTTATCTAGCAATGCAAGCCGCAATTAAAGCCATGAAAACAGGAATTTGTGATCGGATTATTCTTACTAGACCAGCTGTAGGAGTAGATGATGAAAAGCATGGATTTTTACCAGGAGATATCAATCAAAAGATGGAACCTTGGACAAGACCTTTGATAGATGTTTTACGTGAGTATTATTCAACCAAAGATATTGCGGCAATGATTGAAGAACAAGTCATTGAAATTGCCCCATTAGCATTCTGTAGAGGTAGAAACTTTAAGAATAGTTGGGTGGTACTAGACGAGGCTCAAAACGCTACACCAAGTCAACTGAAAATGATAATGACACGAATAGGAATAGGAAGTAAAATTGTCATCACAGGAGATGTGGAACAAACAGATAGGCGTACACCGGATAACGGTCTGTTAGACTTATTACATAAATTAGAAAATGGAAAGGGGGTGATTCCTGGTTTGCAATCTTGCAAGTTTGATGTTCGTGATATACAACGTCATCGCATCATTGAACACGTTTTAAAATTGTACTCATAAAAATGGGGCTTAGGCCCCATTTTCTTTCAAAGTTATTAATGCTTCTCTTTCCAATTGCATAATCAATTTAGGATAGACTTGTTTATAATACTCATTCATCTTTTCAAAATCAGTGTCAACTTTCTTCCCCTCAATAATGCACTTCTCAACTTTTTTTGTACCATAATCAATAATCACATTACAGGTTTGTAGGTCACTAGCCTTCATCTTTTTTGAAACAGCAACCATTTCATCAATCTGTCCACCTGGTTTTCTCATAAAAGTAATTAATAAATATCTCAACTTGTCAACTCCACTAATGTTGCTGCCATTGAAATCTCTGGTATTCCCACTAATGGCAGATTTGCTAGTCCATTACGAATAATAATGATACTTGCATCTTTCTTTTCTTGATCCCTACCCCATAAGTCTAAGTTCTCATACATCCAACGATATGTATCTTCTACACGTGTTGGATACAACGCAATATATTGCATTAGTTGCTGACGACCTTCAAGGATCTTTCCTGCTTTGAATAATGTAGTTGCCTCTATTAACAATTCATGTTCACTAGAACCGTTCGCTTGTGGCGGAGATAATTTACCTGTACTACTATTAACTTGTAATTGATTTAAACATTTACGCAAGTCTGGATAAGTAGCACGAACATAATTATCAAGTGTGTCTAAATCAAATTCAATATTCTCAGTTACTAGTACCGTAGCCGCACGTGCAGTAAATTCTGTACGATCAGGTTTGCTAATATGAACTTTGTGACAACGACTTTCACGTAATGCTGGAATAATCTTGTCAGGATAATTACAAGTTAGAATGAAACGTACTGTTTGAGAGTATGCTTCCATATCATTACGCAATGCCGCTTGTGTTAATGGGGGCAAATAGTCTGCCTCATCTAATAATACAACTTTGAATTTACCGAAAGGCATTGTCTGAGAAAATGATAATAATTTCTCACGAACCAAATCAATACTACGTTCACGGCTTGCATTAATCTCTAATACATCATACTCCTGTACATCAAGTTCATTAATAAGAACTTTGGCAAGAGTAGTTTTGCCTGTACCTGGATCACCGCTGAATAATAGATGCGGGAAGATACCTTCTTTTAACCAACCATCTACTTGTTCTTTTAATCTATCATCAACAAAAACATACTCACTTACTGTTTTAGGGCGATATTTTTCTACCCATAATTGATTCTTCATTTACGATCACCAAACAAATTTAAAAGATTTAAGAATATGTTAACAAAATCTAGGTACAATGTCAATGCCCCTACTATTTCTTGGGTAGATGAATTATCATCCTGTACCATAAGCATTTCACGTATTTGTTGTGTATCGTATGCAGTTAATCCTAAAAAGATAATAATAGCTAATGCACTAACGACCATAGACATTACACTAGAACCAATAAAGATATTTACAATACTAGCAATAAAGATAGCAATTAATCCAATAAACATAAATTGCCCAAGACTTTCTAGGCTACGCTTAGTAAAATAACCATAAAAACTCATAGTACCAAATAATATAGCACTACCCATAAATGCTGAAACAATACTGCCCATAGTGAATACTGCAAATATCATAGCAAAACTTAATCCCATTAATGCGGCGAAACCATGTAACATTAATACTGCTGTCTCTCTGGGAGGGTTAGAATTGATAGCAACAGTAATTACCATAACTGCTACTAATGGTGCAAATATTACAATCCACTTCATTACACCGGTAAAGAAGAACATTAATAGTTCAGGTGTTGTGCCAACAAAATAACTTACAATCATACTGGTAAGTACTGCCAATGACATATGTTTATAAACATTTGCCATACTTGTGTTAATTTCTGATGCACTTCTATACGTGCTATTTGTATCAAATAATGTATCCATTTGTTTCTCCTTAACGTTTTAATGTTTCAAATAAAAGTATTTGGTCTATTGACTTACTTAAACTTTTTCCTTTAGGAACAACATGCAATGAGTTTTCCCATCTATCAACTTTATCGTCATAATTTTTTACTTCAACTACGAACCCACCACTTGCAGTATATATGTTAAATGAGGTATGTCTTGAATCTA
>JAUKPQ010002214.1:0-22611 GCA_032273045.1 Chloridella minuta
CTTAAATTCTTCGTCAAGTTTTTGACTAATATACTTCTGTAGTCTTTCACAGTATTGATTGAAACGAAACTCTTGAATCATAGCTGTACCGACACGACCGTCACTCATTGGAGTAGGATTGTCATCTGGTCCAGTTGGCAAATAGCTACTTGGCACTCGTAAACCACGAGCTAACCTATTGTTGAAGTAGCGCAAGTCATCAATCTCACCTAAGTTCTGACCACCGGGTAGTAAGTCAACACTACTACCACGACCGTCAGCAGTTACTGGGAAGAAGTAATCTTCGTTCATTGACAATGGATTATATGTAGCATCAACTACGCTAGAACCACCATGAACTGAAGGGATTCTACGTTGGTGAATTTCGTTTTTAATACGCTCAACGAATGCCATAGCCATGTGACTAGGCATGTTACCAACGTCAATTTTAAAGACTCTACGTTCCGGAGCACGTTGAACACGATAGATAAGAACTGCATCTTCTAATAGTTCTTTTTGTTTGTAAATCTTAAAGATGTTTTCCAAGATACTCTGACCAAAAGGCCAGAATCTGTCTAGACCTTCAGTCAAACTCAAGTGAACAATGTGCTTTGCATCAACAGCAGCTTCACTTTGACCCAATGTAAAGCGACTACCTGTTGTGTTGTATGGCATTGATGGTACAGTATAACCGCCGCCTTGGCCACCTCCTCCTGTACCACCTAATCCAGTTGCTGGATTAGCAGCAAAGTCTGTATTGGTTTTAGTTGCTACTGTTAAGTTCTGTAAATTGATGTTAATGTCTTTGATAACATACTGTTCAGGCTTCTTACCTTCACTCTCGTTAACAATAACCTTAATAACTTTGGTCATGTCAATCCAGTATAACTTGAAGTTTTCTGGATCACGAACAAACAATTGATCACCGTATTTGATAGCATTACGGAAGATTTTGAACACACGTGTGTCAAATTCGTTTAGTTTACACCACTGTTGTAGTTGTGTTTTTAGTAATTCCACTTCGTGCTGAGTAGGTTCTTCACTAAACTCCATATTGAAAGGAGTCTTATTGTGTTCGTTTTTCTGTGTGCTGAACTCAGCAATAATGTCCAAACATGCGTTAATTTCAGCATCAACGTCCATCATTTCATATTGATTATATCGTTCAATACGGTTTGGGTGACCAGTATAGACTTCAGGTAAACGACTACGATAGTTTTTGTAGCCAAAGTCATCGTTGTTTGTACCACCTGTTGGTGATCCATTTTGTCCTGGACTACCGTTCCATGCGCCAGTATTGCTATTGCCACCGGCAATAGGACTCATTGTTCCGGCAGCATTAACTCTGGTAAATCGTTTTTTGTATGTCATATCTTAGGGCCTATACACTATTTAGCGTTAAACCTGTGAATAAGTTAATATTTTATTGCTAGTGTTGTTACCATCTTCTAATGTGTCTATGACCTCATCTAACTTATCTGACAACATTTGTATCAACTCTGCTATCATAGTACTGTCTATGGAACCAGTAGATTGACTATTGGTATTCATTACAGTTGATAAAGGGTCTTTATTAGCATTGGTATTGGTATTATCTTCAACTTTAATTATTGATTCAGGATTTGGCAATGGAACTACTGCTTCACGCCCGTGAAGCTCTACTGGATATCCTGAACTAGGACCAGTGAATAGTCCACCGTCTCTTCCACCTAACTGAAAATGCACTGGGTCTTTTGGAACTGCCTGTATCAAGCCTTGCTTGTTTAATGCGCCAATTGCATCTTTATCACCGGTTTTTCCTTGTTGAATATCAACAGCTTCACCACGCTCATGTAAGCTTCTTCCTGGTTTTCCTACTGGCATACCCGAAGGACCAATTCCAGGAGTTCCGGCCTTGATAGTTGCATCATATAATCTTTGCTGGTCTTCTGGATCTCTATTAGCACTATTAATTTGTAGTGATTTACCAGTCATATTATGATATTCTTCTGCCGCAGCTAGTACACGTTGTTGGAAATCACTTTGTAATTCTTTGAAACTAGACTCGCTGCCGGTTCCACTAGTAAACTTTAATGCATCTAAATTTGCTGTCTGTTCAGCTATACTAGGCACATAAACTCTATTTGATCTATTTGATCTATATGATTCCGGTGTAGATGATTGATTAGTTTGAGGTACTCCTGGCGTAGCTGATTGATTGGATTGAGGTACTCCTGAAGTAGCTGATTGATTGGATTGAGGTGATTTTGGATTAGCTGGTTGATTGGATTGAGGTACTCCTGGTGTAGATGATTGATTGGATTGAGGTACTCCTGGAGTAGCTGATTGATTGGATTGAGGTACTCCTGGAGTAGCTGATTGATTGGATTGAGGTGGAGCTGAAACTACGGTTGTCGCTGGTGCAAGTGATTTCTGAATATTTTCAATTTGTCCAGTACGGGTAGTAATATTACTGCTAACTTTAGAAATTTGGTTATCAATATTGGCAGTAGATTTTCCTTGTTTATATAAATCAGCTTTTCTCTCGTTTAGATTTTTTAATAGTTGTTTTTCTGCACTATTAGTTGCTTCCAAACGTTGCATCTCTGCTCTATCTAATGCTTGTTTAGTTCTAATTGCTGCTTCTTTCTTTGCAGATTCTTTTATTTTCTTTTCTTGTTCAACTAATTCTTCTGCAGCCTTGGCATAATCTTGTTTGCTTTTTGCAATTTTTTCTTCTAGTGACTTTAATTGATCGCCAAATTTACCCGAACGTTTTGCGTCTTTTAATGCTTTTTCATCTAGATCAATTTGTTTGCTAAGTGAATCTACTTTTTCTTGCAATGGTTTGGCTAGATCACGTTCTTTATTAGTAGCTTGCTTTGCTGTGGATTCTACTTGACTTACTTTGGTTTCTGGGTTAGGCGTAGCTGAACTAGTGTCAAGTCCTGCTGCTTTTGCAAACAAATCAACTGCCTGTTTAAATTTATCCGTTGCTAATTTATTAATATCAACTGATTCGTTGTATTTAAATGCAACTTTATCTAGGTCAATTCCTGCTTGCATTAAATCACGGTTAGAATTTACGTTTTTTACTGTAGTTTTATCTGCTGCAATTCTTTCTTTAGCAATTTGATCCATTAGACCCTGCTGGCTAAATTTATCACCTAATTTGGCTTTTTCTGCTTTTTCTCGTTTGTCATATTCTGCTAACTTTGCCTTTTCTTCTGCGGCAACTACTGCATCTCCTGCTAGTGGTCCTACATTAGATCCAAGTCGAATGGAACCAGCCATACTTTGAGTTTGCTCAATATATGCTCTGCGTGCCGCCATATCCATGGTTTCTTTTGATGAACCACCTTTTTCTAACATACCAGACAAACCCTGACGTTGAGCCATGATCTCAAATGCTGCACTCTCTTGACTTCTTATGCCGCCGGCGGCCCCACGTTCTGCTGCACCTTTTGCAAGTTTAGCATCACCCATTTGCTGATATGTAGTTGCAACATCTAAATATCTTTGTAATTTTGCAATTCTTTCATCAGCCCCTTTGTCGCCGGCTTCCTTTTTTCCTTGTTCGTCTAGTATAGCTGCACGTAATTCGCTAATTTTCATTACTGCTTCACGTGCAGTTTCTTGTTCTTTTCTGGATGCGCCGGTTATTGAAGCTATTTTATCTAATTCTCCAATATATTGAGCAGTTGATGCAGCTAGATTTTTTGCATTTTTTTCTTCAGTAAAACCCAAACGTGCTTGTAATGCTAGATATTTTGCTGTGTGTTCATATTGTTCTTCTGCACCAATCCCCATCAATTCAAAAGTTCTGCCCAAGTCACTCTTATATAATTCTCCTGATACCTTAGCAAATTGCTTTACGCCATCTGCTGCTGTAGCTCCAAACATTTTCATTTCTTTGGAGTTAGATTGAATTACGGTTTTAAACTTGTCAAACTCAGCAACAGTCAATCCCATTTCATGTAAGTTGTCTATGACACCCTTCATGCCTTCGGCACCTGTCATTGACATTTTACCTAATTCTCTGAATCCTGCAAATAATTTGTCATTGAGTGCTGCAGCCAGTTCATTAAGCTCCGCCGCAGTTTCCGCTGCAGAGGCACCCATCTTCATTACGCCGCCGGCGGCAAATACAGCAGCGCCTGCTACACCACTTATACCTAGCGTTAATGGTGCTAGAGCCATCATCACACCACCAATACCCATTAATAAGGTACCAAATCCGCTTACAGCACCAGCAATTGATTTAGTAAAGGTTGTGACACCCTTGGCGCCAACTAACATTCCACGTTCACCGTTAAGTACTGCTTTTCCCATTGCCATTGCTGCTTCTGCCGCGCCAGTGAATGCTGCTCCTACTAATTTTGCTGAGCCGGCGGCTAATTCAAATCCTACGGTAGCTGCCATTCCGCCACCGGCCATCTTTATTAATCCATCTTTAGCAGTATCTAGGACACCAGACATTGTGGAAAATTTACCCTGCATGTCCTTGATAGCGCCTCCGGGATTGGCAAGCATCTGAACAGTTTTGGCAAATTTTTCTTGCTCTTGTTGCAATCGATTTTGTGTTTTTGCACCATCAACAATAGCTTTTTGTTGATTTTTATCCAAGTCTTGGAATCTAGTTACAACTCCACCGTATGCTAAAGTGCCTTGATTGTATTTTTCTAATTGATCTCTGAACAACTTATTTCGCTGAACTTCATTGAAGGCTTCTTCGCCCATTTGTTTTTTAACACGTTCAACTACTTTTTTCTCAATCTCTGTACGGTCGTCTAATGTCTTTTTTAAGTTCTTGTTAGTAGATTCTTCAATTCCAAGACGAGACTCAGTTTCTTTAGCTATATCTTTATTATGTTTTTGTTGATTTGCTAATGAATTATCTCTATCTTTTTTTACCCTCTCTCCTATATCTTTTTCTTCATTATAACGCTTTTCTTGAAGTTCAAGCTGGCGCTTATTCATGTCGGCCAAGGCTTGCATTGATTCAATTAATTGTTGTTGCATTTCTTCAGGGGTCATAGTGGGTCTTATAAATAGATACACGTATTTATGCTATACAATTAGGAGAAATCAATGGCAAACCCAAATAACCCACTGCGTCAGTATTTTCGTAGACCCGCAATCTATATTACCTTGCCTAGCAAAGGCAAGTATTATCCCGAGGGTGCATTAGAATTAACCGCTACAGGTGAAATTCCGGTATATCCCATGACGGCAATTGATGAAATTACATCAAAAACCCCAGATGCATTGTTTAACGGATCCGCAATTATTGAACTTATTAAAAGCTGTATACCCGCAATTAAAGACCCATGGTCTATCCCGTCTAGTGATTTAGATACTATTCTAGTAGCTATACGTGTTGCAACTAATAGTAATGAACTTGATATTGAAAGCATATGTCCTAAATGTGAAGAATCTAGTAAATATGGAGTTAATTTACTGGGATTGTTGAGCAACATTGATGCCACTGGATACGATCAACCTATGAAGATGGGAGAATTATCGATAACATTCAAACCATTGAACTATAAACACTTGAATCAAAGTAACTTAAATCAGTTTGATGTACAACGTCAAATTAACCAATTGGATAGTATTGATAATATAGATGAAAGAGCTAGTCAATCTAACGCATTGCTGAAAAAGTTAAATTCAATGAATGTAGAATTGATAGTTGACACTATTGAAAGTATCGCAACTCCAGTGGAGTTTATAACAAACAAAGAATTCATCACTGAATACCTAACAGAATGTGACAAAAGCACATTCAATGCCCTTAGAGAACAAGTGATAAAATTACGCAATTCTAGTAATATCAAACCATTAAAGGTAAAATGTGTAAGTTGTGAACATGAGTATGAACAACAAATAGCACTGAATGTGACTGATTTTTTCGATTAAGGCTTCTCTCTCTAGCAGCAGAGGATCTCAAAGAATTATTTTCACAGATGGAAAAAGATTGTGATGCGATTAAAAGAAATGCTTTGAAGTTCTCTTGGTATATGAGGGGTGGAGCTTCATATGAAGATGTACTGAATATGTCCCCTGCCGAAAGAGAAGCCATCTCAGAAATTATTGAGGAAAATCTAGAAGCAACTAAGAAGTCGGGATTACCATTCTTCTAATCAAACCCGTAACTGTTCATTTATCAAAATCTACGGGTTTCTTTATTTCTCATTTAAAGATGAACTTCGTTCATCTAAGAACTCACTTCGTTCGTTCTTATTATTGACGGTCTATAATTCTTTTTATTCTAATTGATTAGGGAGTATATTGCCGCTTTGAAGCCATGGTAGTGCTAATCAGCACTACCAATGGTTAAGGGTATTTGCCATGCCCGTCATCCTTTGTCATTTTTCTCCCGTCTAATTGCCTATTTGAGACATTAAACGCTACCGGTTGCTCTGTAAAGTTTATGGAGCTGTAGTCAGGTCTATCAATGTATTTCAATTGACGCCTACGCAACGCACATTCTATGATTCAAAAATGAAGTTATCATAGACTTGTTGAGGGTTCGCTTTGCCGATTGCCCTCTCGGTATTCCATATGTATCGCTACATACGCTTACTCCAGATCCGTCAGCACAGCACTATCTGTACAAACTCAAGGAGGTCCTGCAACCAGGACAACTAATTTTTATTTTATATATTAAGATTCAATGTGGGAATTAGTATTTGACTTGGTGTCTGTTGAATATTGTTTTAAAATATCGGTGTTGAAATTAAAGAAACTGTCAAATTCAAAAATTGTCCAGTCTCCGTATTTTTTAGAGGTGTAATAAATGAAATTATCAGCGACCCATGTTAGTTTGCTTTGTACACATACATAGCGACCTTTACGATTAAACTTCATAAAAAGAATGTTTATATCATCAATATCTGCTACATCCATGAGTTGTGCTATCCAGCCATCTAATACTTTACAATCCCCAGTAAGTATTAGATGAAATGGGAAGTCTGCATAAAATTTACATTCAACATTCATTTTCTTAAAAGATTCTCCAGGAACTACGTCCCCTTTAAAACTACGAATTTGACCTTCATGCAAAAACTCTGTGCGTTTTTGATTCTTCCCACCCACATATGCTCCGGATCCAGGTGCACGAATGAAACTCTCATTGTACTTCTCTGTTAAATATTTTGCGATTTCTCGTTCAAAACCTGAACCTTTTGCTTTTTGTGGACTTGGCATACTGTTACTTATCTTAGGATTCTATATTTAGAATTATTCTATATCTGTAGATGTTGCATAGCTAGTAAAACCGTTCTCTTTAACGACCTTTAACACGCTGGGTACTCTACCCGCTAATTCTTCACGGTGAGAGACTAACCAAATACTCTTTTGACGAGTTCTGGACATGTCTTTAAGAATAGCAATAGAATTTTCTACACCCATTGTGTCAAGGCCGCTATCAATAAGTTCGTCAATGAATAACGTATTGATAGGAACGTATAAATTCTCCCAAACATCACGGAAAGCAAAACTTAATCCTAATATCAATCTATTACGTTCACCACGTGAAAGATTGTCAAAATCAAGTTCACGACCTAATTCTGTAATCTCAACTTGTAAATCATTTTTAAATATAACATTATGTGGTAAACCAATCTTATCTAAATAATGAGTTAATCTACTATTCAAATAACTTAAGTTTTGATCAATAATCTTTTTACGAACAAAACTATCTTTACTGGTTAATAAATCTAATAAGAATTTTTGATGTTCTAATGTTTTAGTTAATTTATTAATTGTTTCAAAATCTACTGTTTGTAATGCTTCACGTTCCATATCAGCAATCTGTTCTGAATATGGATCGGTTTCAATTGCTTTTTCTTCTAATTGTTTTGTAATGTTAGATAACTTACTACGATGTTCAATAGCCTTAGCCTCAGTATCATAATGTGTCTTTGGTTGAGGACCTAATACAACAGGTGTATGCTCACTTAATTGATCTGCGTATGGATCAGTCTCTGCTTCTTTTTCTAGTATTTTAATCCGAATATTTTCTAAGTCACTACCATGACGAATTGCTTCGGCTTCTGTTTTATAATATGTCTTTGGTTTGTCACCTGGAACAATATTTTTATCATTTTGTTCTTTATATTGATTTAATAATGCAGTTACATGAAACTGTGCATCTTCTAGCATCTTTTCTTTATCATGCAACACCTTAGTATGTTGTTCATCATGGAACTCTTGTCCACATGCATAGCATTGATGGTCATTCAACGTAGCAATCTCTGCTGTTAGTTTACTAATTAACTTATTTTCTTTATCAATATCTTTTTGTAATCTTGCAAGTTCTTTATTACGTGTATCAAGTTCTATTGTTTTAGTATTATATATAGCCAATTCTCTATGTGCTAATAACTCAGTTACAATGTCAATATGTTCTAGTTTAGCCGCACTAATTTCTAAATCATTAATATCTTTATTTTGTTTTTGTTTCCAAGCAGTTTGTCTGGCTAATAACGCATCATATAAGTCTTGTTGTTTTTTCTTTTCGTTCCATATAGATAATTCTTTATGGGATGCCAATTCAGAAACGATATTAATTTTATCTAATTCTTCAAACTGTGATGCAAGATATGCTAAATCACTATCATGTTTAGTTTTCCAAAGACCTTTACGGCGCTTTAAACTTTCAATTTGTTCCTTAACACGCTTATTAGCCTCTTCAATGGCTCTAACTCTAAATTCCTCTTGAGAGATATCATCCTTAACATTTTTCATCATCTCTTTGATGACTTCAGCCTTTTCAGATAATAATGTTATTCCCAATAATTGTTCAATAATAGCACGTTGTTCATTTGATTTAAGTGCTAGGAATGGTTCTGAGTATGTGTTTAACGCAACAATGTGTCTAAACATATCACTGGACATGTGAATGACTTTTTCAATGGCTTCTTGTGTTTCTTTATTTTCGCCCTGCGCTGAATCTTCTTGTTTTTGTAAACTGTTGTTTACATAATATTTTAGTGTATTTGGTCTACGACCACGTTCAATTTTATAATCTACCCCATTTGCATTGAACTCTAATGTAACTAACATATTCTTTGCATTAGTTCTGTTTACTAGATTATCCTTACGAATATTATTAATAGGAACACCAAACAATGCATAACTAAGACCTTGAATCAATGTAGTCTTACCAGTACCATTTCTAGCACCATCACCACCCAAGTCTAAGTTCTCACCCAGAATTAGTGTTAGTTCTTGTTTGTCAAAGTTAACTGCTTGTGTTACTTGTCCGATTGATAAAAAATTGCGTAAAGTTATATTTTTAAGTGTAATCATAATATCCTAAATTCTTTGCGTATTCTTTTATTGTTGTTGCTCCGTTTAATCCATCTTCGTCAGTAAATACAGGGTTTTCTAAAGTTGTGTATCCGTCATAGCATGAAATAAACCATGCAGGATTGCCGTAACTAGTACATGGTGTTGCTTGTGCTATTTGTCGTCCGTCAACAAAGGGTGGCCTATTGATACTCATTAAGTATTTGCTTACTTTGTTCATAGGTTGTTATAAATTTCCAATAAAATCTTTTTATCAAAAGAATTACTTTCAATTGAATTTATTTGATCAATGATGATTTGGTCAACAGATTCAAATTTCAATCCACTACTACCTTGAGTTTCAGTTTGATCAACCTTCATAGGGATTAATGCCATCTCACGTAATTTATGATCGGGTATAAATGTTTCACGTAAAAAGTTTGCCTCTTCATAACTAATATCAATATCAAGATGAACTCTAACATGACTATCAGGTAATAGCAAGCCCTTAGGATTTTCAAGTACATCACTTAATTTATGTACTCTATATAAAGGTTGATTAGGCCAACTACGAAACTCAGGATCGTGTCCCCATTCTAATATCATCATGCCTCTTGCATCATCACCTGCATCGGCATAGTTATGTGGGAACGCATTTCCAACATACCAAATATTTTTACTAGACTGTCTTTTATGAAAATGACCACTGAATACTTGATCAAAGTGTGTCATATGATTAGTGGATATCTCTCCATGATCGGGCATCTCTACCATTGCATTCATATAGAAGTGAGGTAATTCAAAATGACCAAACATATATTTACCGGTTAATTTTTTAATCTTTTTATAATCATCTTGTACTAGCCAAGGACTAATTACAACATCGCCCTCACTAAAAAAATCATTAACAATTTTAACATTGGGTAAATGTTTAGCCCATTCAATACTATGAATATCTCTTCGGTCACGATAATACAAATCGTGATTGCCCGGAATAAAATATACAGTATCAAAATTATTGTTTAATTTTTCTAATGCTTGTAAACCAAATTGAAGGGTATGAATGTTAATGTTTGCCCTGTGATGATTGTAATCACCCAAGAAGAAACATGTTTCACAATTTTCTTTTTTGGCTTCACTAATGAACCAATCAACGAAATCGGAACAATCTTGATTATGTATTAGGCTGTTGCTCTTAAGTCCAAAATGTATATCGGTAAAAACAGCCGCTTTTTTGAAAAGGTTACTCATATGTATATTTTAGTTTGTTTTTAATAGATAAGCAATATGGTTGGTTAAATTAAAATTAACCAACCCAAATATACGTTTTTGTTTTGTAGCAAAATTATTCTTCGTATACCGTGCTTGATGTACCTTGACGACTCCAACTTGGATTTAATCCATTCATTTCCAAAATGTCATCACGTATGTTCTGATTACGTTTTTCACTATTTAATACACGACAAAAACTATTAGTGATAGCGGCTGTGTAGTAAGCGAATGGGTTAGCTGATTTGGCTTCATTGAATCGCAAGCCAACATATGTAAGTTGAAGAATAGCACTATTACGCATCTCATCATTATATGTATATCCACGCCAATTATATTTCATGGCATATTTTTCGCACATCATAATATACATACGGGCTAATTTATTAGTAATCTTTCCGTGATCCTTATTGAATATACCTGTTTTTAAATCACCGTCCCAATGACTTTTACCAACGCAAATAAATGAATTTGTGGAGTCTACCTTAAAATGTTGGAAAGGTGGGAAATTTACTTTAACATGAACCATGTCATCAATTTCAGCTTTAGTTGTTACATCTTCTAACTCAGCAAAAATCTCATCTGGGTCGGTTTCTTCAAATTCAAATATATCTTTTGCTGTTTTCTTTTTAACTGTTTTGCGTGGTTGTTTTGGTGCGACCGGAACATGTTCCCAAGTCATAACACGAAATACTAAATCTGTTATTGGAATACTTAATGGATCTATAACATTTTTTTGACCAGCTTCAACATCTAATCGTGTGGCTCTAGTCTCACGTGCTTGCTGTATAACTTCTGGTTTTAAAATATAATCTAAACTATCATTTAATGGAGATTGGGGCATATCAACAATAAAGTCATATCTACTATGACTTGTTTCGGTGAAAGAACAATATGATATTTTGCTCTCATGTATTTCTTTAAGAATATCTTTGTTATTTAAATAATTTACTGGTTTTTTTGATGGTAGACTCATAGTTTCCTTGTTGTTTTCATTCAGCCATTATAACACTTTTGTTTTAAAAAAACAATAAAACTGGGTAAAAAATGGTGATTTTTGTGGGGATAAATACTATTTAGTAAAGGCATAAACACTATGGGGATGGCAAATATTGATGCATTGCTTGCTGAAATTGCAAGCCTAAAAGAATCATTGAGGATTAAGAACCAGAGCCTCGCAAATATAAATCCCAACTATCAATCAAACCAAGCATACATCACTAGGTTAAAGAGTGAGATTGCCGCACAAAATGCAAGTCTTGCAAATGCACAAGCACAATTATCTGCCGCAACCGCAACAACACCAAAAGTTGCACCCACTAGAGCAAACACTGAAACCAACATTCAATCAACCCCATATGATGATGATGGTAATTTAAATCCAGGTTGGTACATAAATGAAGAAACAGGACAACCTTATTTTGTAGGTACTCCTCCAAAGATATCTACACCACCGGATGTTACCGCAGAAGAAGATCCGTTTGAAGCATCTAGATTGGCTGCTGAACAAGAGAATGCAGATATTTCACCAACTGAACAAGATGTTATAAATGCCGGTGATGACCCACAATTAACTAGGGAAGAACAAGCGGTACTAGAATCATATCAAGCCGATCAACGTGTACAATTAGCAGCAGAAGAAACTGCAGGCGGAATTACTACACAAGGTCTAACAAACTTAGCACGTACTAAAGCCACACAAGATGATGCTACAAGTTTCCAACATAAACCGGATTGGCGTGTTAAATTAAGTTTAGCACCGGGAGCAAATTATTTGTATAAAGTGGGCGATGGGCAAGCAGGTATATTAAATCCATTACAGAGAACTGACGGCGTTATATTTCCATACACACCTGCAATTAGTGTAAGTTATGTAGGAGGTTATGATTCAACTGACATAATTCATAGTAACTTTAAAGTTTTTCAATATAAAGGAAGTAGTGTTGATAATTTTCAAATTACAGGAGATTTCACAGCACAAGACACAACAGAAGCCAATTACCTGTTAGCAGTAATTCATTTCTTTAGGTCAGTTACAAAGATGTTCTATGGTCAAGACGAAAACCCAAAGAACGGTGTACCTCCTCCATTATTGTATTTGACTGGATTGGGTACATATCAGTTTGACGCACATCCTTTAGCAGTTACAAACTTTACATATTCTTTACCTACTGAAGTTGACTATATCAGAGCAAGCAGTCAGACAAATCAACCGGGTCAAAATTTATCAAGGCAGCAAACACCTGTAAATAGTGATTCACTTACAAAATTAAGAACAATTTATAACGGGTTAACAAAAACCCAACCAACTTGGACTAATCAAAATTCATTGATTAATTCAGAAGCAACATATGTGCCTACAAAAATGCAAATACAACTTACTGCGGTTCCAATAGTTACTAGAAATGATATTAGTAATAACTTCAGTCTTGCAAAATATGGTACAGGTGAACTATTAAGAGGATCTAAACGCTCAGGCGGAGGTATTTGGTAATGGCAAACAATTTATTATATCCTGCAACTAGCCCGTATAATAATACAGGTGTTATAAATAAAAAATTCTTAGATGTGTGGGTCGATAGACCTATACCAAAATTAAGTTCAGACAGATATTGGTTAATAACATCAACATATAATCTACGTCCTGATTTATTGGCATTTGACTTATATGCAAATTCTAAATTATGGTGGGTGTTCTCAAGTAGAAATCCAAATGCATTAACAGATCCTTTATTTGATTTTACTACTGGTACAGGTATATATCTACCAGAGAATTCTACACTAGTACAAGTATTGGGAATATAAATGGCAACAACTAATATCGGTGGCATTACTGTCACCTCATCAACAGATGCTGCTGGTAATATAAATTATACAGGAACATTTCCAAGTGGATTAGTAGCACCTATATCACGTGAAACATTAACCAGTATAACTGATCCTGCATATGTTGCTCAAAAACAAGCATCTACTATTGCAAACCTAAAAAACCCAAGTGACATAGAAGCCGCTAAATCATTTTATGCAGCAGCACCTGCAGAATTGCCTGCATTTGAACAACAAGTAGGTGGAGAAGCAATTCAAAGTCAATATAGCGAACCTGGTCTTTCAGATGCTACTGATTCAAATGATTTAGGAGATAGCCCATCAGATGATGATAATAGTTATAATAAATCAGAAGCCGCAATCTTAGCGGCAAAACAGAATGATGCATTGGCACGTCAAGGTGGACAAGAATCTGATATACAAAATGCATATGCAGGATCAACTACTGCAGGATCGGCACAAAATAATAATGCATCCGGTAAGCCAGCAACTCAGCGTGGTGTTGGATTAACTTCAAAACCCGGCACTAGATTACAAAATCCATTAGGTAACTTCGCAACATATACATATCAATTAAGTTTATATATGATTTCTCCGGATGCATATAATGCATTTGTTGTTTCGGGAAGAAAGAATATTAATGCATTAAGTAGTGCTGACATAAATGGTAAGGCAACTAACGGAGGCTCATTTTTAATAGCACAAAGTGGTGGTGTAAATAATAAAACATCACGCAGAGCACCTGGATTTAATTTAGATTATTATATTGATGATTTAAAAATAACTACAAAGACAAGTGGTAAATCAACACAAACTGCATCAAATATAAGTGAACTTAAATTTAATATATACGAACCTTTTGGATTCTCACTTATTTCAAAATTAAAACGTGCATTCTCATCATTACAAACTGTTAGTAAACTACCTAATTATTCTAAAGCATTAAATGCATCAAAACAATTCTTTATATTAGGGGTACGTTTTCAAGGATACGATAAAAACGGTAATATTGCAAACGCCGCACAAACTTTTTCAAATGATACAATAAATTTAAGTCCAGACGCTAGTGGAGTTTATGAAAGATTTTATGATATCACAATCAATGAATTAAAATTTAAAATAAACGGAACAGCAACCACATATAATATTACTGCATCTTTCCCACAAACTCAGACTGGTTTAGGAATCGCAAGAGGAAGAGTAAACACCATGGCTCCTATATCAGCATCAACTGTAAAAGAAGCATTAGATGGAAAAGGTAACGGCATTACAAGTTTATTTGGAACACTAAATTCAGCACAAGAAACAATGGTAAAGAATAGTGAAATTGAAATTGCAAACAAATATAGTGTCAGATATTTAGGAGATACCTCTGCTATTCAAAGTGCTACATTATCTAGTGATGCTGACTTAGATAAGAAAAAGATAGCCATGAGTAGAGCAAGTAAATCATCACAAGTAAATGAAGCAACTAGTAGTAAAGCGGTTGTTAGCCCGACAAAAAGACTGATAACATTTAATGGTGACATTTCAATTGCACAGGCTATTAAAAAAATAATTATGCAAAGTTCTTACCTTGAAGATGCTATGAAGGTAATTTACGACACATCTGAAGAACCTGATCCTAGTACAAGTTCACCGGATCAAGTAACAAAGAAAGATCCTCCACCCATAAAGTGGTATAATCTTAGTACTGAAATTAAAATATTAGGATTTGATACAAAAGTAGGAGACTTTGCATATGATATTACATATGTGATTCAACCTTATGAAACACCAGCATCATATTCACCATTTACAAAATCTAGTCCATATTACGGCCCTCATAAAAGATACCAGTATTGGTTTACAGGAAAGAATAGTGAAATAATATCCTATGAACAATCAATGGATAATTTATTTTTTAATGTGGTAGTTAATGGAACAGGTGACGGCGCGGCGCAATCCGGCGGTGCTTCTATACCTGTCATTCCTGGTAAAAGACAAAATCAAGATAGACAGGGTAGATTAGATGAGGGTAATGAAACACAAAACGCATATATGACAAGTCTATTTGATCCTGGAGCATATGCTGAGGCAAAGATTACTATTTTAGGTGATCCTGATTTTCTAGTACAAGAGACACCGGCATCACTTAGTGAAGTTTATAATCAATTTTATGGTACTGATGGATTCGTAGTTAATCCAAACGGTGGACAAGTATTCATTGAAGTTTCTTTTAATGAAGCTGAAGATTACAATAATAACACCGGAATACTAGATGTAAATCAAAATATTTTGTTTTGGCAATATCCACAAAACGTAGCAAGTAAAATCAAAGGTGTTGTGTATATGGTACAATTAATTGAAAGCAGTTTTTCAAAAGGAAAATTTACGCAAGTATTACATTGTACTATTAAAGACTTTCCAGCCGCGCAAACTGTACAAGATGATAAAGGAAGATCATCCACTACTGCACAGACTACAACTGATATCAGACCTGGAAATACAAATTCAACTACAGCAGGTGGAACACCTACACCTAGTGCAGGTAGTAGTACTTCTGGAAATACAGGATACACAACTGATAAACCTATTGTACAGGATACTAGCACTAGTTCTGAACAGGCTTCAATAAATCAAGAGGCAGAATTTAATGCATTTTATATTTCAGGACCTTCTACAAATACTACACAAACTGAAACTATACAAACAGAAAATGGACCTGTTGCAGATGATGATAGTGTACCAGTTTCCGGACAAACGCAATCAGGCTTGGTCACATCCTCTGAACCAGATGCAGGTAGAGAAACGCCAGAGAATACATTAAATTCCAGATTTGATTATTCTAATCAAGCGTAACCATAAATAACTTATTATGTCAAATTATAATATAATTTTACCAAACGGAGCAACAAGCGCAAGTAAACCAGATGCAGGTGGTGCGGTTGTAAAATCCGTGCCTGTATTCGGGGTAGTAAAAGATAATATTGATACTGTTCGTTCAGGAAGATTACGTGTTTATATTAGTGACATGGGTGGACCCAATCCAGACATAGATTCAGCATGGGTAACTGTAAATTACATGACTCCTTTCTTTGGAGCAACACAAGGTACTGGTGCTAAAACAGGGTATGGAACATATTTACAAAATCCATCATCATATGGAATGTGGAATAGTCCACCTGATATAGGATCAATAGTTATTTGTGTTTTTATAAATGGCGATCCTAACTATGGATATTGGATAGGATGTGTGCCACAACCAGAAACATTATATATGGTTCCGGCAATTGGCGCATCAGAAACTGTTGTATTGAATGAAGGTGAAAGCAATGCATACGGTGGCGCAACGAGATTACCTGTTGCCAACATCAATGCTAATAATAGCAAAGTTGATAAAAGTTTAGAATTTTGGGATCAACCTAAACCAGTTCATAGTTATTTGGCTAGTATTTTAGCGCAACAAGGTTTGTTACGTGATAGTATAAGAGGTGCTATAGGAACTAGTAGTCAACGTGAAAGTCCATCAAGAGTTGGTTGGGGAGTTAGTACACCGGGTAGACCAATATATGATGGTGGATTTGATGATGTTACTATTAAACAAAATCTAGATCCTAAAAAAGCAGACCAATTAAAAATTATTAGTCGCAGGGGCGGTCATTCTGTTGTAATGGATGACGGTGATATATCTGGTAAGGATCAACTAGTTAGAATTAGAAGTTCATTAGGTCATCAAATATTAATGAGTGATGATGGTCAATGTTTATTCATCATACATGCTAATGGTCAATCATGGGTTGAGTTAGGTAGAGAGGGTACTATTGATATGTACGCTAGTAACTCAGTTAATATTAGAACACAAGGTGATTTAAACTTACATGCTGATAATAATATAAACATTCATGCAGCAAACGATTTAAATGTATTTGGTAAAAATATTAATATTAATAGTGATGAAAAGACAAACTGGAGAACAGGCGCAGATTTTGCACTACAAACTTTAGGTAAGTTTGGTATTAATGCAAAAGGTTCATTGAGTTTACAAACAGGTGGTGATGCATCATTAGCAGGCGCTGGAAATACATTTGTAAATGGTGCTAAAGTAAATTTAAATACAGGATCTTCATCATTTACGCCAGAGGAAGTTACTCCTATTACTACTATTGCACATACTGATACATTGTTTGATGGTACAAAAGGTTGGGCAGCCGCACCTGGAAAATTATTAAGTGTAGTAAGTAGAGCACCAGCTCATGCTCCATGGGCTAACGCTAATCAAGGTGTAGATGTAAAAGTTAATAATTCTGCTGATGCTAATTTCCCAAGTCCACCATCAGATGCAGTAGCATCAACTAATAATTTTGTACCATCAACACCTGAAGTTCCGGTTAGTACAGCGGCTGCCGCAACTGTTCCGGGAACAGGTGCAATAGGTGGAACACTTGATAAGAATGTTACCGCTACTATGGTAAGTCAAGTAGCGGCTGTTGCACAAACAGGTCCTGCTGCAGCCGCTATATCTGCAGGAAGCGGCATAGTTAATACAGCAACAGGCCCAGTTGCCGCAATAGGAAAGTTAGCACAAAGCCCACAACAATTAGAAAATGCAGGAATTATTAAACCAGGATCAGCCGCATTAGTAAGTTCACTAGTTAAACAAGGTGTTTCAATTGATAAAGCATTATCTGCAAATATGTTTACTGGTAAAGCAGGAGCAGAAAACTTAACGGCATTCCAAAATAATCCATTAGCACAAGTTAATACACAAGTTGCTAACTTCCAGAAAGCACAATCAGGATTAACTCAAGCAGGTATAATAACTGGTAAAGAAGCACCAGGACAAGTAGCAGGATTAATAACTGCAGCAACATCAATAGGCGTAGCAAGCACCGTATCATTTGTAACAAACGCAACTAAAACATTAGGTAGTGTAGGTACAGGATTAGGTTTATCTGCACCAATCAGTGGCTTCTTTGGTTCAGTCGCAAATAATATTTCTTCTGGTAATTTTGCAGCCAACTTAGCAACAAATATAACAGGTGGATTAAGTTCATTAACTAGTTCATTAAGTGGATTAGCAAAGAACCCACTATCAAGTGTAACTAGTTTATTAAATTCCGCAAAAGGTCTTGCAGGCGCGGCATTTGCTGCTGTAACTAGTGGATTCCCTAAACTTAAAGCAGGTGAACCTCAAAACTTAAAACAGATTGTAGATAAAGCAGTAGCAGTAGCACAATCAGCTGGTTCATCTATAGCAGATGCAGCAAAATCAGCAGGCACTACAATATCTAACTTAGGTTCAAAGGCTATATCATTGGCATCCGGTGAATCATCTTCTGCAACTGGTAGTCAGTTAAGTACAGCAACCTCAACCTCAGCATTAACACCAAGTCAATTGAAATGGTTAGGTAATGCAGATCCTAGTGATCCTGTTATATTGTCAAGATTACCTCCACCATTGCCTGGTGAATTAAATGGTGACACATCTACACAAGCAACACAAGTTGCAACTTCAACTGTAAATGCAACTCTTCCAGGTAATACCTCAACTGGTATAGGCAATTTACCGGGTGGAGGCTCATCAATAGCATCAGTAGTTAATAACGGAGTAAAAGCATTGAATACGATTCCCGGTGCTAGTAAAATAACAGGGGCTATATCTAGTATCACTGCCGCAGTAAATACAGGAAGTTTAAGCGGTACTGCAAATTCGTTGTTAGCAGATTTAAAGAAACCCGGATCTTCATTACAAGCATTAGCATCTGTGGGATTATCTCCTACTGCAATGGTGGGATTAAATGCAGCTATTGCGGCTTTAAGTTCAGGTGGCCCGTCTGCCATTAAGTTACCCACTGTTGCAACTAATACAACTGATAGAAGTAGTATAACAAAAAGTATTGCATCCGTTTTAGGAAGTTCAAAGATACCGGCTCCCAATTACTCATCACCGATATCTTCATATTTTGAAAATGAAACTGCAAAATTACAAGAAAGAGAAGCACAAAAAGCAGTATTGAGTAAAGCGTCAGATGCACAATATCAAATTGCAATGGAAGCAAAGACTGCATATGAAACTGCTGTTAATAATTTACCTGAGGGAGATCCAGGAATAGCAGAAGCCAGAAAGAAATACTATGAAGAAAAATCTGCGTTTATAAAAAAATCAAACGAATTGACAGACTTTATTGTTTCTACTTAATAAATACATTATGACCACATATATCGGATTCAGCACAATTAATGCAAATAAACCTAAAACTACTAGAGCGACTCCAGGAGTTGACGGTGGAAATGGCGGTATAGTCCAGCCAATTATTTTAGGTAAAAAGTATCGTTTAGTTGATACTCCTTTAGTAGTACAAGATTTAGTTAATGCATTAAACATTCGTCAGGGCGAGAAGGTAGGAAACCCTGGATACGGAACCACATTGTGGTCGTACATTTTTGAACAGAATAATGCTGATACTCAATTTAGAATTCAAAATGAAATACAACGGGTAGCACAACAAGATCCTAGATTAATTATAAATACCGTAAAATCTTACCCACAAGATAATGGAATTTTAATTGAAGTAGAGTTAGCGGTTGCACCCTTCAATAGTGCTCAAATAATGAATGTTTTTTTCAATAATTTGACCAATACAGCAACTATTCAATAACCCTTAAAATCCCGTGTTTTCAAGTATGATAAATACTTAAAAGAGAACACTATCCATGGCTACAAGTTCAAGACAATCTGCATTATTCGGCGTAAATGACTGGCAAGCAATCTACCAGACATTTCGTGAGGCCGACTTTAGAAGTTACGACTACGAAACTCTACGCAAGAGTTTTATTGACTACTTACGTGTATACTACCCTGAAACCTTCAATGACTTTATTGAATCTAGTGAATTTATAGCATTACTAGACATCATTGCATACATGGGTCAAGGACTTGCTTTCCGTAATGATTTAAATACCCGTGAAAATTTTATTGATACTGCTGAACGTAGAGATAGTGTAATTAAACTAGCAAATCTAGTTAGTTATAATCCAAAACGTAATATAGCTGGTCAAAGTTACATTAAGGTAACTAGCATCAAAACTACAGAAAATATTATTGATTTAAATGGTATTAATCTAAGTAACCAAACCGTTCTTTGGAATGATCCAGCAAATGCAAATTGGTTAGAACAATTTAACACAATTATTAATGCATCATTAATTAATAGTCAACGTGTTGGTCGTCCAGGCAATTCACAAGAAATATTGGGTGTTAAGACAGATGAATATTCAATTAATATACCACCTAATTCATTACCAGTAGTACCATTCACATCAACTGTAGATCATATTAATATGAATTTTGAATTAGTTTCTGTAACTAGTGTCAATGAAGATTATGTATATGAATTGCCACCTGGGCCAACAGGTAAATTTAATATGATATATCGTAATGACAAATTAGGATATGGAAGCCCAAATACAGGTTTCTTCTTTTATTTTAAACAAGGCTCATTACAAAGTTATGACTTTAATTTAGCACAACAAATTTCAAATCAAGTAGTAGATATTGATATTCAAGGTATCAACAATACAGACACCTGGTTATATCAACTCAATGTAAATAATGGTGCAAGAACACTTTGGACAGAAGTTGATAGTGTTTATGCAAATGCAACATTAAGTACAACTACATCAAACAAAAAAGTATTTTCAGTAATATCTCGTTATAACGACCAAGTAAGTTATTCATTTGGTGATGGCGTATTCTCTGAGGCTCCGGTAGGAACATTCAGAGCATACGTTCGTGCAGGCAATGCATTAACTTATACAATTGACCCTACAGAAATGCAAGGGGTTAGTGTAACAATTCAGTATATTAATAGAGTAGGTAAAACAGAAGCACTTACTATAGGACTAGAGTTGCAGTTACCTGCATCAACTGCACAGGCAAGAGAAACATTGGCTAACATTAAACTACGTGCCCCTGCTCGTTACTATACTCAAAACAGAATGGTTAATGGTGAAGACTATAACAATTTCCCATATACATTATATAGTTCAATTATTAAAAGCAAAGCAGTTAATCGCAGTTCAGTTGGTGTAAGTAAAAATTTAGATTTATTAGATCCAACTGGAAAATATTCAAGTACAAACACATTCTCAGCCGACGGCGGTCTATATCAAAATAGTGATGACAGCTATCTACTATTAACGATTACTGACATCGGCGACATTATTAAATTTTTATCAAACAATTTATCAATAGCGTTAGCAAATAATAGAGCAAAACAATACTATCTACAAAATTATCCTAGATATGATGTTAATGTTTCAACCGGTGATGGTACTGTATATTGGAATACAAGTACAGTAGCATCAAATAGTGTTACTGGTTATTTATATACTACACCTAGCAATGTAAAAACACCTATAGCAACTGGAACTTATTCAACGCACAATGTTAAGTATGTAACTAAAGGGGCATTATTGAAATTCATTGCACCTTTAGGATATTACTTTGATGCCAATAATAGATTAGTAGCCGGATTAGCAGGACCATCAGATACTACATTCTTTTGGACAGGTGTGTTAAGTGTAATAGGTGATGGTTATAATAATGGTTTAGGTGATTTTGCAAACGGCACAGGACCAATATCATTAAACGCCTATGTTCCAAATGGTGTAACATTAGTACAGGTAATTCCTGTATTTGAAAATACATTACCCACAGTCGTACAAAATGAAGTTGTTACACGAATGGAACTTAATCAAAGTTTTTCATTAATATTTGATAATTCATTAACTATAGGACAGGACCGCTGGAGTGTAGCGGCATATAATGCTACTGGATGGTTTGTAAACTTTAATTCAACTGGATTAAACAAATATTCAATTTCTTATAAATCATTACGTTACTATTTTGGTAGTGTCGCAGATAATAGATTTTGGTATGAAACTGGTAAACTAGTATATGATCCTTTTACTGGTAAAATTCTTGCAGATTATGTTAAAATTTTAGCAGTTAATACACAACCAACTAGTAACTATCCATTAGCAAATCCAATTCAAGTTAGTGTAATCGGTCAAACAATTGAAAGTGACGGTTATGTAAACGATTTTGAAGTTGAAGTTGCTAGTATTGATGTTAATAATACTGATGTAATTTTAGATCCTGATTTCTTTACGATTGTTACCGGCTTTCAAACTAGTGGTGCCAATGTAGGTGTATATGCTTTTTTTGAATTGATTCAGGATGCAGTTAATTTATCTAGATATCAAATTATACCTACA
>JAUKPQ010002214.1:22621-56173 GCA_032273045.1 Chloridella minuta
AATACCCTCAACTGATGTTGTATACCAATATTCAACACAATCAAGTATTGAGTTAGTTAAGTATGATTATCCATTGGGACAATTATTTTATGCATACTCTGAAAATAAATTTTATATAACTGTACAAGATAGTGCAGTATTAACTCCATATTATTTGACAGTAGAACAACCGCAATATTTAATGCAATATGGAAGACAAGGTTTAGAATTCCAATATAGACATAATTCAAATAATACAACACGTATTGATCCTGCTACCACAAATATTATTGATTTATATTTGGTTACGCAAGCATACTATACCGCATATCAAAATTGGATACAAGATACTACAGGCACAGTTCCTATACCAGATGTTCCGACAATTGATGAATTACAACAAGCATACGGAGCATTAGATGATTTTAAAATGTTAACTGATAGTCTTATTCCTAATAGCGTTCGTTTTGTGCCGTTATTTGGTTCAAAGGCTGCTGAACAACTTCAGGGAACAATTAAAGTAATTAAATCTATGTCAACTAATGCAAGTGACAGTGAAATACGTAGTGCAGTATTGACTGCAATGAATAATTATTTTAATATAAACAATTGGAATTTCGGTGATACATTCTACTTCTCAGAGTTGAGTGCATATTTACATGCATCATTAAAAGATTTAGTAAGTTCAATCGTGTTAGTACCAAATGATCCAACTATGAAGTTTGGTGATTTGTATGAAATTAAATCAGCACCATATGAGATTTTTGTTAATGGTGCTACATCAAATGATGTGGTTGTAATTGCAGCACTTACACCGGTGCAATTACAGATAGGATAAATAAGTATAACAACTAGAGAGTTATAATGGCAGCAAGAATTAGAACTTTAAACTTTTTACCAGAAGTTTTTCAAACAGTAACAAACGCACAATTTTTAAGTGCAACGTTAGACCAAATAGTAGATCAACCTAACACCATGCCTATTGAGGGATATATAGGTAGTAAGTTTGGTTATGGTATAAATGCTAAAGATAATTATGTTGTTGAACCGACAAAAACAAGAAAAGATTATCAATTAGATCCAGGTGTTGTTTTCACAAAAACAAATACATCATTGGCAACTGATTTTGTTACATATCCGGGTATTGTTGACGGTATTACATATCAAGGTGGATTAGCACAAAACAATGATAGATTATTCAATAGTCAAATCTATTCATGGGATCCATTTATTGATTTAGATAAATTAATTAACTTCAACCAATATTATTGGTTACCAGAAGGTGCTCCTTCAGTTAATATTTCAGCAGGTATCATATACACATCAACATCTTATACAGTAGATGACACTAGTAATGGATACAACATTTCAAGTGATGTAAATCCTACAGGCACTACAAATCCAACACTTACACTTATTCGCGGTGGCACATATACATTTGCGGTAAATCAATCATCATCGTTTTGGATTCAAGGCAAGCCGGGAGTAACTGGTCTAGATCCACAACAACTTAATATTCAAACACGTGATGTACTAGGTGTGGACAACAATGGTGCAAATTCAGGAACGATCACTTTCAATGTTCCTTATACAGATTCACAATCTGAATATAATTTTCCCGGCAACATTGAAATTGATGTTGTTGCAGCTGTTCCATATGATCAGGTAAATGGTGTATTATTAAGTACTTTAGTTGATATTGATGGAGTAACATCTTTAAATGGACTTACTGTTTTATTCTATGGACAAACTCCCGGTGTAGATGGTAACCCATTAGATATAACATCAAATATATATATTATTGAATATACTGGTTCAGAATCAAACCCTACAATACAATTAAACAGTTATGGAATATTACCCAACGAACAAAAAATTACAATAAACTATGGTGTTCAATGGAGAGCAAGAAATTTTTATAGAAGTATTCAAGGTACTATTACTTTAATTCCATATTTAAGTTCAATACTTGATACATTATATTACCAAGATGCTTCTACTGCTAATAAAGTAGGAATCATAAAATTAGTTGATAGTAATTATACTAATCAAATTAATGTTGTTCGTGATATTTTAGGAAAACAAACTTATAATACTGGCCCTAACGGAATAGTTTTTACTAATGGATTAAAAGTAACTTTTAGTGGTGACGTTGTTCCTACTAGTTATAAATCAGGTGAATACTATGTACAAGGAGTAGGCTCTGCAATTGTATTAATTGAAACAACTAATTTGATTGTACCTGAATTATTTACTGAGGGTGCATATTCACCTTTTGATGTATTACCGTATGATACTGACAATTGGGATAGTACATTATATATACCAGTACAACAAGATTATATTACTATTGCACGAGATAGTATTGATAGAAATCCGTGGAGTCGTAGTAATCGCTGGTTCCATATTGATGTAATTAATGCAACCGCAACATATTTAAATGATCCAAATATTGCCACCATATATGCAACTAAAACTAATAAGGCAAGAAGACCTATTATTGAATTTTATCCAAACTTAAAATTATTTAATAATGCTATAGTAGGAAAATTACCTATTGACTTTTTAGATACTAGAACAACTGATGCATTCCTTCAAGTTGCTGGACAAGATATATATTATCCTGACGTTGAAGTTTATACAGAATATACTGCCACAATAAATGCAAGTCCAATTACGCCTGCTGGGTCTTTTATTATTGGACAACAATATGAAATCACAACATTAGGTACGACTGATTTTACTTTGTTAGGAGCAAGTTCAAATACTATAGGAACAATATTTACAGCAACATCGACCGGGTTAACTCTTGCTGGATCATTTGTGATAGGTGATTCATATACTATTGTTTTTGTGGGTAATACTGATTTTGTAGCATTAGGAGCAGCATCAAATACAATAGGTGTAACCTTTACTGCTACCGGAATAGGTTCAGGTAATGGAACAGCCTTTCAGGGATCCGGAACGGCTACAGCACAAACATATACAACAGTTGAAGTATTAGCAAGTGATGTGACCGGAACATTTGCGGTTGATCAATTTATTTCTGACAATTTAAGTATATTACCTAGAAATGCACAAATATATTCAATTAGTGGATCAACTACATTAGTTTTAATTGTTAATTGGACATTTCCGACTACTATTGATTCAGCATCAGATGTGTCATTAATTGCTAATACATTATCTAATGATGATTATTCAATATATGATGGCGCGAAAATTGTGTTTGCCTCAGATACAAATGCTGAAGTTAGAAATAAAATTTATGTTGCACGTTTAACAAGTATAACCGGAACATCAACTCCTGTCATAACATTGACTGAAGTTGAGAATGGACTAGTGTTACCAGAAGAAGGTGTATTTGCATTCAAGGGTTATAATAATCAAGGAAAAGATTTTTACTTTGACGGAACTGATTGGATAGAAGCACAACAAAAGACAACAATTAATCAACCACCATTGTTTGATATTGTAGATTATAATAATATTAGTCTTGGAAATAAAGTTTTTTATGCAGGCACATCATTTGCAGGAAGTAAATTATTTGCATATGGTGTTGGATATGGAATAAACGATATAGTATTAGGATTCCCTTTAAAGTATAGTTCAATAACCAATGTAGGTGATATAAGTTTTGATGTTACTTTTAACTCAGAAACATTTAGTTATGTTAATGGAACTACCCCAATTACGGAAAATGTAAATGTAGGATATGTTGTTAATCTAGTAAACACTGATGGAGACGTAACATATGGTAAAACATTAGGTTGGCAAACAACAGTTGCCCCGAGTAGACAATATCAAATATTGTATTTTAATTATTATGCAGATACACCCACAACAACATTTGTATGTGATGTAGCCGCATCACCGTTATCTGAAACTATTTGGCCTAATATTCAATTATTTGTAAATAATGATTTACAACCATCAACAGATTATACATATATTGTTTCAGATACTACAACTACAGTAACATTCTCTGTTCCGAATCCGGCAGTTGATACTGTTATTCAAATTTCTATTATCAGTGACCAAGTAAGTGAACAGGGATTCTATCAAGTTCCGGTTAATTTAAGTAATAACCCTTTTAATAATGATATTACAACAGTTGACGTAGGTGACATTAGAAGACAATACCTAAGTATTTTTTATAATAATCCTAACACATCAGGCCAAGTATTTGGACCAAACAACTATAGAGACTTAGGAAATCTAGTTCCTTGGGGAAATAGCATTATACAAAATAGTGCGTCACTAGTTTTACCTGGAACATTTTTACGTCAACAAAGTCATAATTTATTCAGTTCATTAGAATATAATAGTCAGCAATATGTTACTTTTAAAAATCTATTAGTTAACACGGTTAATAGTACAGATTACACATATTATCAAACACCTGCAGTGATGTTAGATGACGCATTAGATGTCATTACCTCAACTAAAGTTGATACAGGTCCTTTCTTTTGGAGTGATATGTTGCCATCAAAAGCACCATATACAACTAACTCATATACATTTGCCAACTCATTAGATACCAGTATTTATCCATTAATACAAATTTATGATTATAATACTGCAAATTATAATGGCATTTTAGTTTATCTAACAAGAAATGATATTCAAAGTCAATTAGTAATTAATAAAGATTATGTTGTAAGCACAGATTCCCCCTCACTTACTGTTACCTATGATTTACTTGCCGGTGACATAATTACAATTAATGAATACAATCAAACATTTGGAACGTATGTTCCAAATACCCCAACAAAATTAGGTCTATATCCTTCATGGATACCTACTGTTGTATTAGATTCAAATTACCTACAACCAACATATTTTATTGTTGGACATGATGGTTCATATAACAAATTGTATGGTGATTATATTGATGGACAATTAATTGATTTCCGTGATAAAGTTTTATTTGAATTTGAAACACGCATTTATAACAATCTTAAATTAAGTGATATTATTCCTATTAGAGATTACGATGTTATTCCAGGATTCTTTAGAACAACTGATTACTCATATGATGAGATAATGGAAATTTACTCACAATACTTTTTGAATTGGGTAGGACAAAATCGTGTAGAGTATAAACAACAATTGTATATTGCAACTAATCAGTTTACATATAATTATAATCAATCAAGTAATAAATTAGATGGTTCGGTTATCCAACAAGGATATTGGAGAGGTATATATCAATACATGTATGATACCTCACAACCTGATGTTGCACCTTGGCAAATGATAGGATTTACAGATCAGCCATCATGGTGGGAAACACGATATGGTGCCGCCCCTTATACAAGTGATAACTTAATTTTATGGGGTGATTTAGCAGCAGGTATTAATTGGAATAATGGTGACCCAGTAGTAATACAACAATGTGTTAGACCTGGGTTGTTACAAGTTTTGCCAGTTGATAGTGATGGTAATTTAGTATCACCGTTCTATAGTGTTGTTAGCAACTTTAGTCAAAATACATTTAAACGTGATTGGAAAGTAGGAGATGTAGGACCTACTGAATTTAGTTATCGTAGAAGTAGTTCATGGCCATTTGATTTAATGAAAATTTTAGCATTAACAAAACCAGCAAACTTCTTTAACTTAGGTGTTGATGTTGACAACTATAAGTACAATACTGAATTTAATCAATTCTTAGTTAATGATAGAAATCATTTAGTAATTTCTGATATTCAAATTTATGGTTCAGGTATTGCTAAAACAAGTTATATCAATTGGATTGTTGACTACGAAAAGCAATATGGTGTAGATGCAACAGAGTCAATAACTAATCTGTTATCTAACCTTGATGTTCGTTTAATTTATAGACTTGCAGGCTTTAGTGATAAAACATTACTTAACTTCTATGTTGAGAAGGGAACACCTAATAGTCAAAATGCTTCATTATTAATCCCTGATGAAAGTTATAGTGTTTTATTGTATGATAATGTACCGTTTACTCAGATTGTGTTCAGTGGTGTTATCATTCAAAGTACCCAAAACGGATGGAAAGTATTTGGTAATTCACAATCAAATGCATTCTTCAAAACAGTTAGACCAAAGATAAATGGAAACTATTCAATAGTTAATGTTGATAAACTTTCAGTACAAATTGCAAAAGATTATTCATTAGATAAGGTTGAGATAATTCCATACGGCACTGAATTTTATTCAGCACAGGATTTATCACAATTTTTAAATAGTTACGGAACATATTTAGTAACACAAGGTGTATTGTTTGACCAAATTGAATCTGGATTAGATGTTAATTGGAAACAAATGATTGCTGAATTCTTATATTGGATTCAATCAGGATGGGAAACAGGAAGTATTGTTAATTTGAATCCTGGCGCAAATATTATTTCTATCAATAAAGATAGTTATATTGTACAACCGTTAACTCTACAAAAACAAAACTTTATATTAAATCAAAACCTATATCCTATTCAAGCAGTTGATTTAAGTGTAGTACGTGATGGAACATTATTTACAGCTAAACCATTGAATGAAGGTGATACTGTTGCATATGGACAATTTAATATTAGCAATATTGAAAATGGCATAGTGTTTAATAATGTTACTTTGTTTAATGATATAATATATAATTTAACTACCGGACTAAAACAAGATAGAATATTCCTACGTGGTGTAAAAACTGCTGAGTGGAACGGTACAATGGATGCACAAGGATTTATATTAAATCAAGACAATATTAAAGAGTGGAGTCCAACTACAAAATACACTAAAGGATCTATTGTTTTATTTAAAAATCAATATTGGTCTGCATTGAAAGTAATTGACCCATCAATTGTATTTGAACCATCATATTGGAAAGAAACTAATTATAATGAAATTCAAAAGGGCATGTTACCTAACTCAAGTACACGTTCATATGAAAGTACATTATTTTATGATACTAATAAACAAAACTTAGATGATGATGCTGATTTACTAAGTTGGTCTTTGATAGGATATCGTCCTAGAGATTATTTGGCTTTAGCCGATCTTACAGATATAACACAAGTTAATGTCTATAAGAATATGATTAAGACTAAAGGAACTAGAGTTGCAGCAAATGCATTTAAAGGATTAACTTTACCACAAGGTGGTATTGATTATGATATCTACGAAAACTGGGCAATCAAAACAGGTGAATTTGGTGGAATATTAAATAATAACTTTGTTGATTTTAAACTTAGTGAACCGTTATTGACAGGAAATCCTGCTATTGTGGGATTAACAAATGGGTTTTATACTGATGGAGTTGAACAAGAAGTTCAATTGTATTCATTATTTAATTATGGAAGGCCTATATCAGATCCGAACATTTTACCAACAGTATCATCTGGTATACCTTCTATATTATTATCTGATGCAGGATATGTAAATTTCAATGATGTTAAAACATATTCATATTATTATGATGGATTGAATATTGCTACAGTTCCTATTACTAAACTGTATGTTGGTGAGTTTTTATGGTTAGCAGAGTACTTGGGTACTTGGCAAATCTATTCACCAACCAGTTTAGGAACTGTTGTTTTTGCAGTTAATAATTTAAATAACACAGTAACATTAAGATTTGCTCAACCACATAATCTTACAAAATATCAACCATTTGGTGTAATTAATTTTAACAGTACAGTTGATGGATATAGAATAGTAAGTTCAGTTGTTGATCCATATAGTGTAACGATTGTATTAAGTTTACCATCAACTATTACAACTATAACTGGTTTAGGAATTGGAATTAAATTTGCTTCACAAAGAGTTGCATCACCTAATCAAATTAATACACTAGACCTTTTAAATACAGAATTCGTAAAGAATAAAGTATGGGTAGATGTAAATAGCGATAGTGGTTGGGCTGTATATCAAAAGTCAATAAATTATGCATACGATAATGAAATCACAAAAATTAATTCAGTAACATTTGGTAACGCAGTTGCATATACTGATAATATCGGTTATTTAATTGCTGATGCAGGTTTAGGTGAAGTATACCGATATATCTATAATCCAGTTTTCAAACGATATGATATATCACAAGTTCTAACCGGTGCTGTCTCATTTGGATCAACAATAATCTATAATAATAATTTAATTATTATTTCTCAACCAACTACAAGTCCAGAAGTAACGATTTATGAATTAGTGAATAATCAATATATAAATGAGATTGATTTAATTCAAACAATATCAGTCCCGGTCGGAGTTACTAATTGGGGATCATCTGTTGCAGTTTCAGGAGATACAAATTGGTTATATATTTCAGCATACGAACAAAATTTAGTTTATGTTTATAGAAAATCAGAAATCACTGGTCTATATGAATATTCAAAAACATTAACGACACTATCACTAGTTTCAGGTGATAATTTTGGTTATTCAATTACTACGAATTATTATGGTGATATAGTAACTATCAGTGCACCTAATAAAGCATCTTCACTAAGTGTTAGTAATTATGGTTATGCATATGTTTTTGATAGATTGGTACAAACATTTGAAGCACCATTTGCTAGTACACCTTATGTGCCGTTAACTACACCGTTAGCATTCTCACCGAGCACATCAACATTAGGTATAACTGCAACCACTTCCGGAACAAATAAATTTACTACAACTACAACAAGTAGTCTTTCATTAGAAATGCCTGTTGTATTTACTGGAACATTGTTTGGGGGAGTATCTGCAAATACAGTATATTATGTTTTAACTATTGATAGTTCTACAGAATTCACTATAACAACTACATTTGGAAGTATAATACCGTTTCAATTATCAACTGCATCAGGTACAATGAGTGCAGTAGCACAAGTTGAGCCTATTTTTGTATCAGTTAATGGAACTGATGTAAGCAATAGTACATATAGTGTAATAGGAAATACCTTCAATTTATACGGGTCATTTGCGATAGGTAGTATTATAGTTATTAGTGGATCATATTTTGTACAATCACAACAACTTTCTTCAGACGCACCTATTAATGAACAATGTCAGTTTGGCTATTCTTTGGAATTTGATAATTATGGAAATGAATTATTAATCGGTTCTCCTTTTGAATTACAAGACGGTGCTGAAGGTAATGTATATCGTTATACTAATAGCGGCGGAAAATACGGAGTAGTAATAGGTACTTCAACTTGTCAAGTAACATCAACTTCAGTTATATTAATTAATGGATATATCGTAACACTAATTCCAGGTGATGCCTCATCTGTCGCCCAACAAATTATAAGTGCAAATATTAGTAATGTAACTGCTTCAGCATTAAATGGAATATTAACGATAAGTGTTAAAGATTCAAACGTGGCATATATCAATGATAAGTTAACTGTAATGGTTACTGATTCTAATATTTGGGGTCAATTAGGAATATTACCTTATACTAAAACACAGATATTATCTAACCCCCACCCAGAGTCTAGAACACAATTTGGTAAGGTTGTAAAATTAAATGAGTATGGCTCACTAGTAGTGAGTGCTCCGGTTGGCACACGTTTTGAAGATACTACATTTGATATGACAGATGATGTAAATTATACGAATGATACATTATTTGATAATAATACAACTCAATTTATTGACCAATGTCCTAATGCAGGCGCTGTTTATATGTTTGATTATTTAGGTGTCTATAGTGAATCAATAACAAATACAGGTTCATTTGTATATGCACAAAGTGTGAATTCACTTGATTTTGATTATGGATATCAACCTTATTATGGCACAGCCATTGATTTTAATAATAACAATGTTGTTATAGGCACACCTAATTTCTTACCTAATAGTGTGCGCGGTCAAGTTATTGTTTACAAGAATGCATCTGGAGTACAAGATTGGGAAGTATTCCGTAATTCTGGACTAGTAGCTGACATTAATTCAATACAGAATACTCAAATTTATAGTGCTTCAACTAATAACACACTAATCAACCTTGATTATATTGACCCATTGCAAGGAAAACTATTAGGTGTTGTTAGTCAAAACATTGATGTGGTTGCAACAATGGATCCAGCCTCATATAACTCACCTAATACTACAAGCCCAGGTAAATTAATATGGGGTGCAGCACAATTAGGCAAGTTATGGTTTAATACATCAAGAGTAAAATTTGTAAATTACCATCAGAATGATAGTGTATCATACAATAGCAAATGGTGGGGTAAAGTTTTCCCAGGAAGTGATGTACAAGTTTATAGTTGGATCACAAGTGATTCTTTACCGATTGATTATACAGGACCCGGAACACCATACGACCTTGATGAGTATGTAATTGAATTTACACAAAGTAGCACCGGTGCAATTACTCCTATATATTTCTATTGGGTAAGAAACACAAATATAGTATTCACAAAAGAAGGAAAGACATTATCTGACTCAATATGTGAATCATATATTGCACAACCACAGGCTACTGGCATAGCATATCTAACCCCATTAGAACCAAACATATTCGGTTTATATAATTGTGGAGAGTATATCTTACAAGTTGATTCAGTATTGCATATTGGATATGCAACAGGATTTACAGACAATGTTGACCATAGTGTATATAGTTTAATTCGTGCTAATTACGCTGATGACTTTTTACCAGGATTACCGGGAACTGCTGGTGTAAATGTACCGATATCATTGTACAATAGGTTACTAGAAAGTTTATCAGGGGTAGATGATTCAGGTAGTGTTGTACCAGATCCATTCTTACCTAAAGCAGTACAAAGTGGTATTTTAGTAAGACCAAGACAAAGTTTCTTCTATAATAGATTTAATGCATTAAAGAATTTCTTTGAGTTTATAAATAATCTTTTGATTACATTGCCCTCATTAGAATATAATGCTACATTCTTATTCTTAGTAGGACCTACTAATCCTTCAACAGGACAACCATTCTATAATGTTCAAGACTATTGGGATTTTGTTACTTGGTGGGCACCTGGATATAGTGATAATACTAGAGCCGCGATACTAGTTGATAAATTTTATCAATTGGCATATGTAAATGCATATGAAGGTATGATAGCCACTGTCGCTTCTAATCCACAGGGTTTAGAAGAAACGTATCTATATGAAGCCGGTGTGTGGATACGAATAGGATTACAATATGGAACAGTTCAATTTAAGAGTTCTCTATGGGATTATGCTGCCGCTGGATTAGGATTTGGAAATAATTTCTTTGATACTACTCCGTTTGATACTTATCCTAGTGAAGAAACAAAATGGATTGTTAGAGGAGTATGTGAACAATTACCTAGTGATTTATTAATTTTCCGTAATAAGTCGTTAATTTTATTATTTGAATACATTATTAGTGAAACTATTGAAACACAAAATTATGTTCCTTGGTTAAATAAAACTTCCTTTGTTGATGTAGGACACACTATTCGTGAATTATTACCTCTACAAGTATTTCAATCTGATAATCAAGAATTCTTGAGTGGTTACTTGAATGAAATAAAACCCTATCACGTAGTTGTAAAAGACTTCTTGTTTAAATATACAGGAACAGATGTTTATAAAGCAAATCTTACTGATTTTGATTTACCAGCAACATATAATACTGATGCAGAACAATACATAACACCTGAATTAGTATATAGTAATCCAAATAATATAAATGAATATTTACCTACATCAAGTATTTGGAGCATTGATACATATAGTGAATGGTTTAATAATTTTGGTGTATCACTAACCGGTAATGAAAATTATTTCATTGCGACACTACAATCATACATGTCACTGAATATTAATTCAATGTATGTTAATAACATATATGGATTCCCTATTAATGGAATAATAACTATTGGTCAAGAACAAATTGGTTATTCTAGTGTAGATATAGCAACAAACATTATATCAGGATTGACTCGCGGAGTTAATGGAACAGTAATTGTTCCTCATATACCAGGTGAACTAATTTATATTAATTTACCACCGGTAGTAGTATTAGATGCAGGTAGAGGATATTTAGAACCTCCAAAAGTAACTGCATACATAGATACATCTATATATCCTCCACCTAGAAGACCTGCTATACTTCAACCAGTGATGAATCTTGATTCAATATTGCGTATTGATGTAATTGATCCAGGTTCCGGATATGTTGTTACACCTGAAATTGTAGTAGCACCTAGTATTGTAGTTACATTTTCAAGTACTGACATTGATTTAGAACAAAATACTGTATATATTTCAAATCAGTTATTACAAACAGGTGATCTAGTACAATATACTATTGGTAGTGATACTACTCCGATAGGTGGATTATTTGTAGGACAATATTATTATATTGCAGTATTACAAACGACACCGATTTATGTAATTTCATTCTACACCACATATGCAGATTGTATACAAAATGTACACAGCGTTACACTTTATGATGCAGGATCCGGAAGTAACAATATTATTTCTGTAAGTGCAAGGGCAATTGGAATTACTTCATCATCACCTGTTCGTGAAAATCAAATAACGTTAAGATTTGATAGAACTACATATACTTCTCAAGTTATTGATTGGGCACCGGCTGGATTTTACGGAAGTTTCTTTGCAGGATTATTTAATAATAGTACACAGATTGCTAGTTCAGCCATTAAACTTGAATCAACGGGCAACTATTCACAAGCCCCTGTTTCTTTAGTTCTTGCAAGTTCGCAAGGGATAACATTTGAAATACAAGATGTGGCCAACGACCAAATGATAAATTGGTCATCAAGAACACGTGTAGTAGATTCAACATCTGCTACCAATTATAGTATAATTATATCACCGTCAGAAGGTGGACTATTAGAAACTGAGTATCTAGGTCCTACTACAGGATTTTATAGCACGATGCCAATAAAATTTGCCGGTGTCTCATTCGGTGGAATTATAGTTAACACTGAATATTATGTTTCTTACATATTTGACCTAACTAGTTTTGCAGTATCAACTGATACTGCTACTACTAATGCAGGAAGTTTTGTTAACGGTACTGAATATATTATTGATAGTTTGGGAACTACTGACTTTACAACAATTGGTGCATTAAGTAATACAGTAGGAACAATATTTACTGCATCAGGTGCAGGTACAGGTACCGGTACTGCATATAGTATCGTTGCATTGACAACTGCTACTGTTCCGAGTTCAGGAGTTGATGCAATTGTGGGTGAGGTATTGAATACTGCGATTGTAACTATTAATTATCCAAATATTTTAACTGTAACACAAACTCAATCAGTAACAAATATAATTACAGTTCCATTAACAACTAGCGGACTGGGCGGAACGAATGGATTCTATCAAGGATTGCCTGTTTACTTTGTTGGCACTACATTTGGAAATATATTTGAAAATGACATTTATTATATCGTTTCAATATTAGGTATTCAAACATTTACGATGTCTAAAGAAAGTACTCCAATGACATTGAGTGTATATTCTGCTACATCATCTGTACTTGTAGTAGATTTAACAGATGATTTAAATGTTAATGACCCGTTTGTTTTAACAAATATTACAGTAGCCGGTACTGCTTCTAATTCTTTTGCTGGATTGAGTAATACTACAATTTATTATGTACAATCTATTGTTACTGCTACTACTATTTCAGTTACAACTTCTATAAACGGAGCAGCCATATCATTGACTCCGGTTTCAGCAGCATCTGATACATTGGCTACTTTTGTAAATCAACGTGATGTTATACAATTAAGTGATGCAACTGGTTCAGTTACCATGAATGTTGGTTTACCGGTAAGTCCAGGACAAATAACTGGTCAGTATTTTACTTTATATGAAACATCTGGTGAATTTACTAATGGTGGAACAGGACTAACAGGTACAACAAGTAACTTATTAGAACGTATAGTAACAGCAGCAGAAGATACCAGTTTGTATATAACATCGGCTAGTAACGGAATTTCACAATTTTATGTAAATATGCCATTACAGTTAAGTTCAGCTTTTGCTGGCTTATCTGCGGCTCCAACTACATATTATGTAACTGCATTAGGGTATACTACCCAAACAGTAACGGCTACATCTAGTACAACTAATAGATTTACGTGTACATCAACTGATGGATTCTATGTTGGCATGCCCATTATATTTACTGGATTAACATTTGGTGAGGTTCTTCTTAATGTTGTTTACTTTATAAAATCAGTACCAACATCTACTACATTCACTATTTGTAAAATTGCAGGCAGTACAGAATTTGTACCAACAACCGGTACAGGATCTATGACAGTAACATCTACTAACCCATATATTTCAGTAGCAACTACTGTGGGTGGATCAACAATATCTCTATCTAGTGTTACAGGCGGTAATGTAACATTGACACAAACACCAGTTGGCTCAGCACCAAAATTCTATGTAAGTTATCTCATAGGAGGATATGCAGTTCAAATTAATCCTAGTTATATTGGTCAAGGATTTGCATATAATAATTTAATCACGATAGATGGAAGTCAATTAGGCGGTGTTGATGGTGTTAATGATTTAGTAGTAAGTGTAAGTTCTATTGATTCAACTGGTGGAATATTAACCACAATTAATTCTGGAACACCTGCAGGCACATCAGAGGGATATTACTTAAAAGTAATATCAGAAAATCAATGTGCAGTTTACTCAGATATAACATTATCTGTGCCTGTTTCAGGTATAGACTTCCCATTCACGGGAGTTACTTCAACTGCGGTTACGGTTGCAACAGCATCCAATGATAGATTTACAGTCGGCGACTCAACTATATTCTCACTAAATGATCCAATAGTATTTACCGGAACTGTATTTGGTGGAGTGACAGTGGGTCAAACATATTATATTAAATCTATCCCAACATCAACTACTGTTACTGTATCTGAGTCAATAAATGGAACAACATTTGATATTGCGACAAATGATTCTGGTTCAATGACATTGGCTAAGTCAGGAGACTTTGCATTCTTAGCGGAACCATTCTACTTCCAACAGAGTATTGTAAAATATCAAAATAAAGTTTGGCAATGTGTTGTAAGTAATAATGACACTGAATTTATTTTAGGTAAGTGGCAATTATTATCTAGTGATGATAGAAGATTAAATGAACTTGACCGTATAACTGGTTACTATCAACCAACTGTAAATATGCCCGGTTTAGATATTTCTCAATTAATACCAGGTGTTACTTATCCAAATGCTACTTATTTTGATAATCGTTTCCCTCCGGCGGAAGAGTTTTTATATGACACGTATTTGCAAGACCAGCCTTTCTATCCAGTTGGTGTTGATGCTATTTCAGTTGCTTGGAACGGTGTAAACTATATAGGTGTAGCAAATAGTGTAGAATACTCAGCATTAATATCAAGTGTAGATTCACTTGAATGGGCAATTGATAAACTTGCAGATGAACCTGTTAGTTTGACTGATATTGCATATGGTCCAGGACTAGATAGTTCTAACTTATTTGTTATATCATCAACTAACCCATCAACTCCTATCTATGTAAGTGATGATGGTGGAATAAGATTTACAACAGGTATGAATGTTATTATTCCTGGCAATGTTTATGTTGAATCAACTTCACTACAATCAGTTTCTTCTGGATTTGGTAAGTGGGTAGCAGTAGGTGAAAATATTGTAACAAGTATTGATGGTTACTCTTGGATTGAAACTTATCCAAAAGTCTCAAATCAAATTTTACTTGGTGTTTCATCAATCCAATCAAGAAACTTTAGTGGTTTTGTTGCAGTGGGTTATTATCAAACAACATCAGCCTCATACGGATTAATATTAAAGAGTGTTAATGAAGGGGCAACTTGGACTCAAGTAACCCCAGATTTGACTACAACTTCATTCATAACTACCTATTCATTAAATGCAGTTACAAGCGGTAATGATTTACTTGTTATAGTAGGTGATAATGGTGTTATTTTTACTAGTATTAATGGTTCAAATTGGACTTCACAAACTTCAGGAATAACAGAAAACTTAAATGATATTGTATATGGTAATGGTAAATTTGTTGCTGTGGGTGAGAATGGTACTATTATTGTTAGTACAGATGATGGAGTAACTTGGTCAGACTATAGTTACTCAACAACCACTACTTTAAATGGAATTACATATAATGATGTTAATATGGATTATATAATTGTCGGTAATAATAATCTTACATTAGGTAGTACAGATGCAATAACATGGAATGCAGTTGCAATCTATACACAATTACCAACTGTATATACAGTTCAAGGTGATGCATTTACAGAAGGTTATGGTCCTGACGAATTAGTTCCAGGAGTAGTTACTGATAATTTAACCATGATTATTACAACACGTCCTGGAATTGATTGGGATGTAACTGAATACGGTCATTCAGGATTCAACGTGGTATCAACTGAAGTAACTCCTAATTTAGGTCAAACTGTATTTTCTTTTAATAATGTTGTGGTTAATCCTGCACAAATTGCATTATTTGATATAACATCATCAACTGGATTAAGCACTAGAATTTATGACTACTCAGTTAACTGGGTTACTAAAGTCATTACATTAGATTCTAGTTTAGCATCAGGCCATGCATTGCGGATTGATTGTTATGAAGTAGGTGATGGAGACCAATTAGCAAAATCTAATTCACAACTTACACCTTTAGAGAAAAATGCAAGTACTGGATTTTCTGAAATTATTTTAGATTGTTATTATTCAGCCACTATATCAAATGGATCTGGATTAATCAGATCAGGTTCAGTTGTTACAGAAATTGAAGCAACGGATACATTTGTTACTTCTAATTTAATAGTATGTGATAATGTAACTAGTTTCTCATTGAATTGTATGATTCTATTTACTGGAACTGTGTTTGGAGGTGTTTCTACATCTACTCAATACTTTGTTAAAACAATAGACCCATTAACAAATACGATTACTATTTCTGATATACTTATTAATGGTATAGCAGGACCGACTGTTCCGTTGTCAACTGACTCTGGTACAATGACAATTAATATTCAAGTTGGCAATGGCCTGGTATGGTCAGACCCGATTGTTATCCATAATGGAACTACATTAGTATTGGGTGAGCAACTTTCTATATTCCAAACAATTCAATCATCTAGTGAAATAGTATGTGAATCAACATCAACTTTAATAATAGATCAACCGATAGTCTTCGCTGACGGAATATTCGGAGGATTATCTTCAGTAACACCGTATTATATTAAAACAATTGCGTCATCAACTGCATTTACTATTTCAACTACACCTGGTGGAAGTACAACCTCTTTAACAGATGGTTCAGGTACAATTTTTGCAATCACTAATGACTATGCTATTGGATTAGTAGATACAGGAATTCATGCCAAATTAGTATTTGCGACAGAATATGATACAACTAGTGATTATATTGTATTCTCTGTGTTTGGAGAAACTACCCCTTATCAATATGGATACACGATACCGGTAGTTCAAACTTATCCTATATCAGGTACAGTATACGACTTAACCGGATATTTGGCAGGAGATAATCCTGATAATGCAATAGTAGAAATTGACGGTATAAGAGAACCACTGTCAAATTATACTATTGATTACGACACAAGTACAATAACGTTTGTTCCAATCCATGCACCTTCAGGAACAACATTAGCAGTTACTACATATAACTTAACTGATACACAATATTTAAATACACAAGAAAACATCACCGGAATTACAATAAGTAGCATTATTAACATTAGTAATAATATTAGTCCTGCAATCGCACAAACTCAAATAACAGATGTTGATTCTATAACTAAATTGTTAACAGCAGTTAATACTACTAATTTCTTGTTAAATGCAACAGTACAATTTTATGGAAATGCAAATTTAGGTAATGTAGATGCAACGACCGGCACTGTTTATTTTATTAAATCAATTGATAGCCCAACAACATTTACTATATCTTCTACACCCGGTGGAGCTGTATTTGATCCCGGCACTGCTACAGGTTCAATTATAGCACTAGTAGGAGGACAACCTGCAGTTAGAGTTACTACAGATAGTGCAAATTTATTATCAACAAATGATATTGTTAGAATTTCTGGAACATCAGGATCAACACAATTAAATAATCAAATATTTTATATTCATGTAATATCTTCAACACAATTTGATTTATATCAAACAGCATACAATGCAGGGGCATTTGTTTCCAACACCCCGATAACAAACATTACTGCTTATTCAGGTGGTGGATATGTTTGGCAGGATCAAAGTTTAATTATCTATAATCAAATGGCAACCGCAACAACTAGTTCAACAAATGAAATTACAGTTGGATCAACTAGTAAATTAATTCAAGGAACACCGGTTTACTTTAATGATGTAGGATATCAACCTGGATATGTTACTCCATCTAATATAATTATTGGAACTAAATATTTTATACGTGAACTAATAAGTTCAACTGAATTTACTATATCATCAACCTATGACGGAGATGAATTCATATTGACAACTCAAACAGGTCTATCACTTACTGTCTCACAATGGGAACAAACTAATGTTGATAGATTATGGGTAACAGTTAATGGCTATCGTGTAGCATCATCATCTTTGGTATTAACTGCAAATAATGATTTGGGTATTTTATTACCAATCTCTGCCGGTGATAGTATTACTATTACTTCAATGATTCCAACTGCGACCCCAAATCAATTAACATATATTCAAAATGTTAGTAAATCGGGATCTGCTATGGTTTATAGAGCAAATTCAACTATATCAACCTGGTTGACAAAATCTCTACAATACACAGATACAATGATATATCTTAATAATGTATCAAACATAACATCATCAACTGTATTAACAGAAACTACTCCATCTCCGAGTAATGGTATATACACTATAGGATTACCTGTAGATAAAAATGCAATTTCAGAAATTATTGTATATAATAACGATACTGGAGTAACATTACCGTCATCATATTATAAAATTACAGTAGTTGATACAGTTCCAGTAGTACAGATATATAATGGTGTTGCTGTCGGTCAAATATTAACAATTACTGTGGTCTTAGGAAATGTTATTTATATAGCCGGTGAGGCAATAAGATTCAGTAGTGTTAACTTTACGACAAATACAATATCCGGCTTACAGAGAGGTGTAAATGGAACTAGTGTATTACCGTTAATTCCAATAGATACTAGAGTTTATGGAATATTGTCACCAAATCAATTATCGGATGAATATTACGATATGACATGGAATTCCTACAATTATAACCCTGTTTTGGGTGATCCGCTACAGATTAGTACGACGGCTCCGGCTAATTTCTTAAATACGGGTACTTCCTAAAAGATAAATAAATGTATGGACAATAACGAACAAACACAACGTGAAGTACAACCTGAAGTTTCGGAGGGTAAAAAACCCAACGAAAATGCAGGATTCTATTTTTCTTCATCTTTAAAAATTACAGACCCGAACACAAAAGAAGTTCTGGTTCAAATGCGAGGCGATAACTAATGTCAGGAATAACAATATCATATAAAATTGACGGATTTTTGAAAATCTATGATCCAAATAACGGAGAAGTTTTTGTGGATAAGTCCAATGCTATTAACTATGAAAATATGTCAATATCAATTGCAGAAACATTAAGTAGTCGTGGATATGGAGAAATTTATCAAATGGCGTTCGGTAACGGAGGTGCATCTGTTGACAATACAGGTGTTATCACATACTTACCACCTAATGTTACTACACAAGAAGCTGCATTGTATAATCAAACATATGCAAAAATTGTTGATGATACTAGTGTTTTTAACTTAGATCCAACAAGAAATAAAATGACAGTATCGCATGTTACTGGTGCAGTTTACACGGACATTTTAGTTCAATGTTTATTAGATTATGGTGAGCCAGCAGGTCAAGCAGCATTTGATAATAGTACACAAACAGATTCAAGTTATGTGTTTGATGAATTAGGATTATTATCCAACAATGGAACCGACGTTGATGGCAACGTTCTTACAAGTCTTTTAACTCACGTGATTTTTCACCCAGTTCAAAAGAGTTTGAATAGACAAATACAAATAGATTACACAGTTAGAATTCAAGCATTGACTAACTTAGTTACAATATAAAGAATACCGGAGTGATATAAAATGGCATATACAATTGTTAAAAGTGATGGTTCAGTACTGACTACCATTGCTGATGGTACAATCAATACAACAAGTACTTCATTGGGATTACCAGGAAGAAACTACGCAGGTTATGGACAGGCAATAGATACAAACTTTGTTCATATGACTGAAAACTTTGCGGCAACTACCCCGCCGGCGAACCCCTTACGTGGTCAATTATGGTACAACATCAACGCAAGTACGTTACTTGTTTGTCCTGCTGATGGACAAACAAATCCTAATGCTTGGATCACACTTGCTGTTAGTTCAGGAACATCAACTACTACATTCGGTGCAGTTCAAGTAACTGGTAATTTAACTGCAAATAATATTACAGCAGTTAATAGTATAACCGGAGATACACTTACAGTTCGCTTAGCCACAGTTACTGCAAATGCTTCAATCTCTAACGCGGCAATAACTACGGCAAATGTAGGTTCACTATTTACACAATCAATAAATCCAGGTATTGCAGGTACTACATCAGTTGTAGCCAACGGTACTGTAACAATCAATGGTGGACTTTCTGGTAATGCATTAGTTATTCAGGGTGGTGTTATATATACTGCTACTGGTATTAAAACAGATAATTATTATTATGCAAATGGATCACCATTCAACCCAACCGGTACTTATACGAACGGAAACGTATTTGATTATTTGACAGGTTCAAATAGTATTACTCAGTTTTCAGGTAATATTGCCCCAACTAAAGTTACAACTACTGTTCTTGCAGGTGGTGGAAATATACAAGGTATTTGGACTCTTGCATCTGGTGCAAAATTTAATGCTACATACGCTGACTTGGCAGAACGCTATGAGGCTGATGCAGTTTATGAGGCAGGTACAGTCGTTGAGATCGGCGGAGAAAAAGAAATTACTGCCGTACAAAATGATTTAAGTGATGCGGTGTTTGGAGTTATTAGTAATAGTTATGCTTATCTATTGAATAGTGAAGCAGGTAATGATACTACTCATCCAGCAGTTGCACTTACAGGTCGTGTGTCAGTTAATGTAACAGGTCCAGTTAAAAAGGGTCAACGTCTTGTTGCAGCAGGTAATGGTCTTGCACGTGGTGCAGCCAAAGCAGAATATACACCGTTCAATACAATTGGCCGCTCTTTGGAAAATAAAAGTACAGATGATGTTGGCGTAATTCAAGCAGTTGTTAGAATAAATTAAGGAATAAAAATGACTTATTCAGCAAATAGTTTAATTGAAGCAACCGATTTTAATAGTTTTATTGGACCTAATCCTGGTAGCGGGGCAAATCTACTTAATACTGTTTGGGCTATCGGAAGTGGTGGTGCAGGCTATGGTCAGTCAGCAGTGGCTGATGTTACTGTTGGTAACGTTGTAGGTCACACAGAATGGGCAACATTCATAACTGATATAGCAAATTCCGCCGCACATCAAGGTTCAAGTATTACCAACATTAATGCACCGCAAGAAGGAAATACTATTGCTTACTTAAGTGCGCTCAGTACAAACTTATCAATAATTTACACAAACAAGTTTAATGCTTCAGCACAAAGTACAACAGTTGCAAATACAGCAACAACTACAACTACGTGGGCTGATTCTGCTACATTCACTCATACTGCAACATTTGCAAACGGTGATGCCGCTAGATACTTTTTTAATTCAGGTGGTCAATTAGCAGTAACTTGTACACATCCTAGTGGGACTGGAATTAACTTATTGTTTAATAACTTAGCAAGTAATGTTGGGACAGTTGTTATTAGTGCAATGAACTCAGGTAATGCATCTATTGTTGGAACTACATACAATGGAGTTACACAAGTAGGAGGCGGCGGAAATGCTCCTACAATATCAAACAATACAGGATATTTTGCATTAACTACATCTAACGCTAATGTATTTTCACAAACAGCAAGTACAGGCAGTTCTTCATATTTGGGAACCAATATAAGCATATTAGTTAAATCAAATGGAACACAAGGTAGTAATGGAGATAATGGTAGTGTGATCACAGTCTATACTGTTTGGGATGAAGTACCCAATGGTATAACAGTTTCGTCAGGATCTACTACAACATTAACAGCACGTGTTCCAGAAACTACAAATATAGCCAATTCATGGGGCTCAATATCTGTTAGCGGCTCAGTAACAGTAGTTTAATTTTTCAAGTGATTAGTATCTATCTAAATACTTTTAGGAGTATTTCATGGATACCAAATCCTTAATTAATGAAGCCAAAGCCAGATTTAGTCACAATGCTGCTAAATCATTACTAAAAGACAAATACGAAAGTAAATTAATAGTCGCCGATCAAGGGGGACTTTGGAAAGCCACACCTGAATTAATAGGGTTTTTATCTATCAATATAAATGAAAATGTAGTTTTAATTGATAATCATAATAATCCTGTTCTAGTTAATCGTATACAGTTATATAACACCTTGCATAAAATTTATACTGATACTATGAATTTATGGCTAACTGAATGGAAAGAGTTAGAGACAAAACGATGACTAGAGGTATCTTATTATTTGCATTCAATACCTCTAATGTAAATTATGTTGAAATGGCTATTGAAACTGCAAAAAGGTCTAATCATTTTTTGAATTTACCAGTAACTTTAATTACTGATAATGTCTCTGCTGAATCTATTAAAGATTATAAATTTGACAACATAATATTTGCCTCTGTTCAAACAGACAATAATAAAAATAATATGCCCTGGTATAATAAGGGACGATATAGGGCATTTGAGTTAACACCATATGATGAAACAATAATATTAGATACTGATTATCTAATTAATTCAGATAGATTATTACATATATTTGATTGCTATGAAGATTTTTGTTGTCATAATTCAACTAGTTTTTTGATGCGACCTGATTTGGGTCAAGAATATTTAAGTAATTTAAGTTTCCAAACATTGTGGGCTACTGTCATAGCATTTAAAAAAACACCTAGAACTCAACATATATTTGAGTGCTTAGAAATGGTTCAAAATAACTATGAACATTATGAAAATATTCATAAATTTATAGGTGGTGTTTTTAGAAATGATTTTAGTTTAACATTAGCATTACGAATTACAAATGGACATATGGATAATAAACAAGATTTTATTCCCTGGAATTTAATTCATTCAGGAAAGAATACTACTCTCTATAAAAATACCGATAATACATTTAACACTGAATATACAGTAATGTTTGACAATTGGCGTAATGGAAAGATTCGTAAAGAGTATATCATTATAAAAGATTGTGACTTTCACGTAATGAATAAAAAGAATTTTGTTGAGATAATGAAATGACACGTGGATATGTAATATTAGCACAAAATACAGAATCTGTTGATTATATAAAATGTGCCAAAGCCTTATCAATAAGCATTAAAAATGTAATGCCTAATGCTAGTGTTTCGTTAATAACAAATAATCATTGTGATGAGTCAATGTTTGATTATATAATTGATTTGCCCCATGGAGATTTATTGCCTAACAGTGATTGGAAATTAATTAATGATTGGCAAATATATGAGGCAAGTCCTTATGATGAAACTATAAAATTAGAAGCAGATATGTTTTTGCCACGTTCAATTGAACATTGGTGGGAAACATTGTCTATCAACAATATAACTGTATGTTCTACGATTAGAAATTTTAAAAATGAAATATCTGATTGCAGAGTATATCGCAAATTTATTGACGATAACCATTTACCAGATGTTTATAATGGATTAACTTATTTTAAGAAGTCAAAAGAAACAGAGACATTTTTTAAAATTGTGAGAGATGTTTTTGAGAATTGGGAAAATTATAAATCAATTTTAATTTGCAACAAAGATGATATAGTCACAACCGACTGGGCATATGCGATAGCCTGTCATATTTTGGGTATTGAAAAAACAACATTACCCAATTTCACAGAGTTTAGTTTTACTCATATGAAACGTTTTGTAAATGATTTACCCACTGAAGATTGGACAGACTCATTGTTACATGAGCATTTACCACATACATTCCGTGTTCAAACTTATACACAACTATATCCATTTCACTATCATAATAAGTCCTTTTCAGATATACTATTGAAAGACTACTAATGGAACCAATTGAACTTAGATTATATTATGATGATAAAGGTAATATAACATTTTATACATGTGAAAAACCTGAAGGTAATTTCATTGTAATAGATAAGCAAACCTTTGCAGAATCTAGACCTGAACTAAAAGTAATTAATGGTAAATTAGTAAGACCAGGATTAAACTCAGTTGTAGCAAAACTTATACCAAATGAAGAAGGCATTAGTTGTGCTAAAGATGATGTATCAATCATTACAACTGAAGATGTTGAAATACAAAAATGGAAATTAATTGTAAATGAGTTCTGACATTATTGATATTGCAGACTTAGATGTAATATATCTAAGTTATGACGAGCCACAAAAAGAAGAATTTTGGCTTAAGATTAAGAACATGGTACCGTGGGCTAAACGTGTTGACGGTGTTAAAGGTAGTGATGCTTCACATAAGGCAGCGGCTGAAGCAAGTGATACTGAAAGATTTATATTAATTGACGGGGATAACATGCCTGATCAATCATTCTTTGATCTCCAATTAGACTTTACTAATAAAAATCCTAATTATAAAAAAGCACAATATCGTTGGAAGGCACGTAATATTATAAACTGTTTGCAATATGGCAATGGTGGAATTAGTAGTTGGACAAAAGAATATGTAATGAATATGAGAACACATGAAGTAAGTGATGGTAGTGATACTACCGCTGTAGACTTCTGTATGAATAGTAGTGATGATTTATATTGGGCTATGTGGGACTGTTATTCAACAACATATCCTAACTATACACCTTTTCAAGCATGGCGTGCAGGCTTCCGCGAAGGAGTCAAGATGTGTTTAGATGGTGGTAAAAGACCTACTATAGATGTATTTAAAGAATCAGTATCAAAACGTAATCTTAATAATTTAACTATATGGCATAATATTGGTTCTGATATTGAGAATGGATATTGGGCTATATATGGAGCAAGACATGGAACTTTTATGACAATGCTCATGGACTGGGATTGTCGTAATGTTCAATGGTTTGATAATTATCCTGAACTTTGGAATGAATACTGTGAAGGTAAAGATTCAAAATATTGTGCAGAAGAAGTAGGTAGTCATTTAGAAAGTAAGTTAGGATTGCCTATATGCACTTTATCACCTGAGCAAAGCAAATTCTTCAAACGTCATTACAATAGTGACAAATATAATAGAGGCATACTAATGCGTGAAATGGATATTGTTAGAGAAATTGAGGGTTGGTAATGGAATCAGAAACAGAACGAATTAAAAGAATCATTCCAATTATGAATGAAATTAGTCCAACTTTTTGTTTGGCTAAATGGCATCATACAAGCATTTATTTACATACTGGTCAAACACATAGTTGTTATCACCCAAGACCACACGCCATTCAATTAGATGAGATACTAGAGAATCCCTCTGCATTACATAATACACGAACTAAGAAACAAGAACGTGCAATGATGCTAGTAGGAGAAAAACCAGATGGATGTAAGTATTGTTGGAATGTTGAAAGTTTAAGTGATACACATATATCTGATAGACATATTCGCAATCAATCAATTTATAATCATAAACGATTAGAAGAAATTAAAAATAGTACATGGGACTTAAATATTAATCCAGAATATATTGAAATCGCATTTAGCAATGAATGTAATTTCAAATGTGGATATTGTCATCCAATGTCAAGTAGTAGTTTTCAAAGCGAAATTAAAAAGTTTGGCCCATATGAAACTGTAAAAAATCACAGATTAGATATTGAATGGTTCAAACCATACGAAGAAGATGATAATCCGTATGTTAAAGCATGGTGGGAATGGTGGCCCGAAATGTCAAAAACACTGAACATACTACGAATTACAGGTGGCGAACCATTGATGCATAAAAGCACATGGAGATTATTTGACCAATTAAGAGAAGATCCTCGCCCTCATATTGAATTAAACATAAACAGTAATTTAGGTGTCAAACCATCATTGATTGATAAACTAGTAGATAACATAAATGAACTGATTACAGATAAAAAAATCAAACAATTTAAATTGTTTAGTAGTATGGATACATGGTTTGACCGTGCAGAATATATACGCACTGGACTAAAACTTATTTTATGGGAAACTAACTTAGATACTTACGTAACACAAACACGTAGTCCAATTACATTTATGTGTACATTCAATATTTTAAGTGTAACTAGTTTTACTGATTTTTTACAAAAAGTATTAGATTGGAGAAAAAGGTACAATCATTTATTTGATATTAATGATAACGAAAGAATGATTAGATTTGACACACCTTATTTAAAAGAACCATTGCAGTATGATATGCAAATTTTACCCAAAGAAGAATTTTTACCTTACTTTGATAAAATATTGCAATTTATTGATGATAACCGTGATGAGAATGATAGAACTAAATTTAGTGATTTAGAGTATGAACGTTTCCGTCGGGTAAGAGATTACTTTGCACAAGTTAATTATGATGAACATAAAGTAAATGAGGGTAGAGCAGATTTTTACAATTGGTTTACTGAGTATGATAAAAGACGCAATACTAATTTTATTGAAACATTTCCCGAAATGAATAACTTTTGGGAAGAATGTAAAAATTTGGCAACAGCAAATAAGATGTAAATATCTGACTATGAGAAAAACTATTTTAATTACCGGGGGTGCAGGGTTTATAGCACATCATGCCATTGATAAGATTCTATCTGAAACAGATTGGAATATAGTTACACTTGACCGATTAGATTTTAGTGGAAACTTAAACAGATTACATGAAGTATTAATGGCTCACCCTGAACGTGAACGCAAACGTGTTCGTGTGGTATTCCATGATTTGAAGGCTGAATTAAATTCACAAATAGTATCAACTATCGGTAGAGTTGATTTGATTGCACATTTGGCTGCAGGAAGTCATGTGGATCGTTCTATCTCACACCCTATGGAATTCGTCATGGATAATGTTGTAGGCACAACCAATCTATTAATGTATGCACGTGGATTAGACACACTAGACCGTTTTGTCTATTTTTCAACTGATGAAGTATTTGGATCAGCACCAAATGGAATCAAATATAAAGAGAATGATAGATATAATTCAACTAATCCATATTCAGCAAGCAAGGCTGCGGCAGAAGAAATGGTCGTGTCATTTGAAAATACATATGGCGTGCCAGCCATCATCACACATACTATGAATGTATTTGGTGAACGTCAACACCCTGAAAAGTTTATTCCAATGTGTATTAAGCGTGTACGTGATAATCAAAAGATCATTGTCCATTCAAATCCAGAAAAAACTAAAGCAGGTTCTCGTCATTATATTCATGCAAAAGATGTTGCAGATGCATTATTGTTCTTGTATAACAGCGTTGATTTCAGTTCATTAGAGCCTGATTACGGCGGTGCAAGATGCCAAAAATTTAATATTGTAGGTGCAGAAGAATTAGATAACTTAGAACTTGCACACTTTATTGCTGATACACAGGGAAAACCATTAAATTATGAAATGCTAGATTTCCATAGTAGTCGTCCAGGCCATGATTTGCGTTATGCATTATGTGGTGACAAAATGAAAGATTTAGGTTGGACCCCTCAACCAGTAAAAGACCGCTTAGCCAAAGTTGTTGAATGGACATTAAAAAACGATAGATGGTTGTCAATTGAATGAACTTTGTAAACATAGAAAATGTTAAAACTGCTTTAGTTGATTTTAATCATGCGAAACCTTTTCCTTTTGCAGTAATTGATAATTTTTTTAATGTTGATTTCGCACATACATTAGCAAATGAATTTCCTAAATTTGAGTCTGATGCATATAATGGAAACTATTTCAATAAAATTGAGATTAAAAAAGCAGGAAATATTTGGGATAAATTTCCACCTGCTACATATAAAGCACTATTCTATTTGAATGGAAATGATTTCATTTCATTTATTGAAAAAGAAATAAGTAACACACGATTATATCCAGATAATGGATTGCACGGTGGAGGATGGCATACACACCCACCAGGTGGTTTATTAAATGTTCATTTAGATTATTCTATTCATCCTAAATTGGGATTACAACGCAAATATAATTTAATTGTATATCTTAATCCAAACTATAAAACAGGTTGGGGAGGAGAGTTAGGACTATGGGATAGTAAAGATGGTAAACCAACTGAGTTAGTACATACTGTTGAACCATTATTTAATCGTGCTATTATATTTGAAACAACTAATGGCTGGCATGGATTAGAGATACCTAATAAATTTCCTGAAGGTAATAATCGTAACAGTATTGCAGTATATTATTTGATTGATCCTGAAATAAATGCAAATGTTAGACATAGAGCATTATTTGTTCCTAGTAAAGAACAAGAAAATGATGAAGAAATATTAGAACTGATTAAACGCCGTTCTACAGTCACAGGACATGATCCTGAATTATGGAGTCGTAAATGAATTTCGTTTTTGAAAATACAGAAACACATCAAAACTTTTTATCTTGCCCGGATGTTAATGGATCAAATATCAGAAGATTCACACCTAGCCCAGTAGTAACTACATTGTTGCGTTTCAATACATTAAAAGAGTTATGGATTAATCTTATATTTGAAAATATAGCTGTAAGTAGTAATCCAAACAAATATTCAAAATATGTAATTGCATCAGGTGTAACACACTCACCCTGGGATTGGTGTGGCCCCGCAAAGAAAAATCTATTCTCTTTCTTAAAAGAAGAATATTTGCGTGATTTGCGTTTAGGTAAAGCATTCTTATTACTAGACCAATCACATGAGGGATATCACGAAGATTGGATGTTTGCCGAACTACATAATTCATGTATTGAATATAATATTAATCCTAATCAATTGATATATGTTACCGGTAACTTAGAAGAAAGCAGACAATACAATAGATGGATTGAGACAGTAGACGCTACAGGTAAAATGCTAATTGTGCCAGTAGCACACTTTGAACCTATGATTAATGAGACTGCATTAAACAGAGTTCGCATTCATAAGTTACCGCCTTTGCCCACAGTTGATGACCATATCAAATATAAAACAGAAAATTTAGAAAAAATTAAAACATTTAACTGTTTACAAAAAAGACCAAGAGCACATAGAATTTGGATGTTTAAGGAACTAGTGGATAACAATCTATTAGAATATGGTATATCTAGCATGAATGAACTAGAACACGAACACACATACTATATGAATCGTTCAATGGATCTTGATGATTATAATAGAATTAGTAAATATCTTCCTATGTTGCCACCTACCAATGAAGCATATGAAAAAGAAGTTAATGACTTTAGTGACCAAGATAGTGGTAAGTATCAATTAAGATTTAATGAAGATTTAATGTTAGATACATGGGTTAGTGTTATAAGTGAAGCATCATTTGGTGAAGATACCTGTTTCATTAGTGAGAAAACATTTAAGCCAATTGCTGCATGTCATCCATTTATATTAATAGGAAATAGATATTCTCTACGAAACTTAAGAGACATGGGATATAGAACATTTCATCCATTTATTGATGAAACATATGATGAATTAGATACATGGGAAAGATATCCTGCAATTACCAACGCTATTAAAAAAATCAATAACTTATCAAATAGTGAGAGATTAGAGTGGTTTAAAGGTATGCGTGAGATATTAGAGCATAATTTAAAGGTGTTAAAAAAGAATTCAGAGAATCAAACACTAGAGATTTTTAAATTAATTAACTCGCATTATAAAGGAAAATAATGTATCAACAGCAGATTGAAAAAATTAATAAAGTTATTGATAGAACCGGAAAAGCAATTATCTCTTTGGGTTGTTCCTTTGTACAAGGGCAAGGTGCAGTAAATGATGAACTATATACTGATTATGATTGGGTATTTGAGAAGTTAGGGATTCCTCTTAAATTAACGATATCAGATAAACAAAAAAAAGAATTACTACAGAGATATCCATCACTATGTACAGGCCCAGATAGAACGCTTGATTTTACATTTATGGAATATGATAATGCATTTGTAAATGTGTTATGTGAAAAATACTTTGAGGGAGGTTATGCCCCAATTAATTTAGGTATACGCGGATGCGGTAATCGTGCATCTATTAAAGATTTATACTTCTATCCTGAATTACATTGGGATAAACTAAAAGAAATCATTGTACTTTATGTACCTAGTGGACTTGAACGATTTGATTTTATTAATGATGCATGGGACGATCATCATCATTGGAAATGTATGTGGCCGCATTATAAAGATGTTGAAGCAGGTCCTAGACATTTACTATGGAAGGGATATGCAGAACATATGCATAGTGATAAATTTGAAGTACTAGAACAACTATCACATGTACAAGAACTTAAGATGTGGTGTAAAGCACATAATGCTAAGTTAATAATAACACCCGGATTTGATAGAAAGTATAATAGAAAACATTTTGAGACCTCATTAGTTAAAAAATATGAAAGAGATATAGAAGGAAGATTGCACGATTCTAGTTCAATTATTTTTAATAAAGAAAAATTTACACGTTTTGCAAATCTATTTCCTTGGGAAGATATGTTTGAACCAGAAGGATGTCCTACCTTTGTTGATTTGGCTATGAAACAAGAACATCCTAATGATTGGGAATTTCTTCATTTCTTTGAATATCTAGGAAAGGGTTCTGACAATCTTTGGATAACATCATGTGCTCATCCTAGTGCAAAAGCACATGATTTATTTGCTCATACTTTATTTGAACATTTGAGAAAATAATATGTATAACGTACCCAAGTGGAATGATTTAACACGTGATGTTATCAATGACGGTAAGTTTAATTTTGAATTGCCAGATGAACCCTTTAATAATTTCTCTCAAATTTCTTTTCCAGGATATTTAGAGAATAAAGATTTCCCCTTTACATTTAATAATTCACTTACACATCAATATTCAACTAACTTCTCAAGTAACGACGGTCCTAAAGAGTTTGAAAGAAATTTAAAATCACAACCAACTGATTGGAAATATCGTACTAAATCTGTTGAGTATAAAGTAAATAGTAACGGCTATCGGTGTAAAGAATGGAATGAAATTAATTGGGGTGAGGCAATAGTATTATTTGGATGCTCTTGTACATTCGGTGTCGGACTAGATGAGACAGAAACTATATCATATCATTTATCCAAACTTACAGGAAGAGAAGTTGTTAATTTAGGATATTCATCTGGATCTAATGAGTTAATAATCAATAACTGTGCATCAATGATAAAAAACTTTGGTATGCCTTATGGTGTTGTTATAAACTGGACGACTACTGATAGATTTAGATTCTATAGCCCTAATCAATACTATGATTTGGGTCCTTGGACAAAAAACTCAGTAGAGATAAATGGTTATGATATTGATATAGGAAAACTATGGGAACTTACATTCATTGATCCTGTCAATGAACTTGCAAAAAATTATTACTGGTCAACTTATACTGACGCAATGTTTGAAGGTAGAACTAAGTACGCAAAGATTTCATTTTTTGGATTAACTGCACATTATACCCGCTCTGAAAAATGGTTTGAAATTGATAATGGTGCTAGAGATATGGTACACCCCGGAGAAGGTAATTCAATTGAAGTTGCAAAATATTTGTCTGAAAGATTTAAATGAGTGATTATAATAAAAACGCTGACGTTGCTGAACACCAACTAAACTTCATATCAAAAACAATGTGCTATGCTAAATGGGCACAAGTATCATTGCATCTAACCAATGGAATGACTAATAGTTGTTATCACCCACCCCTACATAAAATTCCAGTTGAAGAAATTGGAATGAACCCTAAACGTTTACATAATACACCGCAAAAAAAACTTGAACGTAAAATGATGCTAGAAGGTGAACGACCAAAAGGATGTGAATATTGTTGGCGTATTGAAGATGTAGGTGGACGTAGTGATAGAATATATCGTTCCGGAGAACATTGGGCACAAAATGCACGTAAAGATATTATTGAAGCATTTGATAAAGGTGATATAGATCCTAGATATGTTGAAGTTAATTTTAATCAAGCATGTAATTTTAATTGTATGTACTGTAGTCCTCATCTAAGTACAACTTGGGAAGATGAAATTAAAAAGTTCGGACCTTATCGTGTAAACAATGATGATGGTACACCCACATTACACAATGATATTGAATACTTAGAAAAAGATGGATTAATGCCATTGAAGGTAAAACAAGATGAGAATCCATATCTATTTGCATTTTGGAAATGGTGGCCCGATCTTTATAAGAAACTAGAAGTTTTTAGAGTAACAGGTGGTGAACCACTGATGGATGTGAATACATTCAAAGTACTTGATTATATCTATGATAATCCTAATGCTTGGTTAGAAATGAGTGTAACTACTAATATGTGTCCTCCCAAACAAGACTTGATGGATAAGTTTATTGAAAAGGTAAAGAATTTAGAAGAAATTCAAATATGGGAAGATAAAGAAAGATTCAATCCAGGATCCGGCAATCATTGGTATGTCAATATGGCATTGAAACACTTCTCATTATTTATTAGTGTTGATAGCGTAGGAGATCAAGCAGAATATATTCGCAATGGATTAGATTTTAATCTAATGAAACTTAATGTTAATAAGTTTATGGATAACACAGTTAATACTAATATTACTTTTATCAATACATTTAACATGTTAAGTGTTCCTAGAATTAAACAATTCATGGAGTATATATTAGAAGTTAGAAGTACATATAGTAAAGAAAAACAAGGTACAAAACATATACCTATTATTGATCCGTATAATACACATCCTGATTATGTAGTACATCCTAGACAAAGGGTTTGGTTTGATATTCCATTATTACGTTATCCAAAATGGCAAAGTATACAATTGTTACCCGAAAGTTTTGAAAGTTATATTATAGAAGCAATTGATTTTATGAAAGCCAATAGTAATACTGAGAATTTCGTAGGGTTTTATGATTTTGAGATTGATAAATTGGAACGTAATTTAAAAGTAATGCAGGAAAATAGATTTACTGATAGCAATTCTAAAGAGAATTTGATTAAATTCTTCAAGCAATATGATGACCGTAAAGGAACCAATCTATTAGAAATCTTTCCGGAATTTGTAGGGTTCTTGGGCACCGATTATAAATAATAGTATGTTCATAATTAACTTCTTTAAACGAATCGTCAGAGAATACAAATACCGTCGCAGAATAAAAGAACTGCGAAAACGTGATCCATTTATATATTGATATGAATTATATAGGTATTTCAGCAGGCTTTCACGATGCCGCAATGTCAGTTATAGATGATAGAGGTAATATCCTC
>JAUKPQ010002214.1:56183-71293 GCA_032273045.1 Chloridella minuta
CTTTGCTGGTCATAGTGAAAGATATAGCAAAGTAAAGCATGATAAAACCATTGACATAGACTTAGTATCTGATGCATTAAAATATGTTAATGATGAATTTGAAGTTCACTATTACGAAAAGCCATTCTTAAAATATCTAAGACAACTTAGAGCAGGAGAACAACCTGTATTTTCATCACTTAATCCCAAATATCATATAGGATCAGGTGCAATGCAACTATTAGGCAATCCTAAAATAACAACTCACAACCATCATCTAAGCCATGCGGCGGCGGGGTTTCAAACAAGTAATTTCATTGATGCTACAGTCGTAGTTATTGATGCTATAGGTGAATTTGATACTATTAGTATTTGGGAAGCACGATATAATCATAATGGTAAAGCCATTTATAAAAAACTATGGGGAAGAAAATATCCTGATAGTATAGGTTTGATGTATTCTGCAATGACTAAACGTGTGGGCTTACAACCATTAGATGAAGAATATATATTAATGGGTATGTCTGCATATGGCAAATCAAAACACTATAACACATTACTTAAAGATTTAATAGACGATGTAAATAATATTAGATTTAAAGATAACTTACACATAGGTGTTCCTGAAGATTATTTAAGTGATGCAAATGATATGGACATTGCATCCAGTACTCAGATATTAACTGAAGAACTAATAATGAAAGTTATAGAGATTGCTAAAAGTATCGGCTATAGTGAGAATTTAGTATATAGTGGCGGTGTAGCATTAAACTGTTTAGCAAACAGAAGACTGGGAGAATATTATGATAAGATTTGGATTATGCCTAATCCCGGTGATGCTGGTTCTAGTCTTGGCGCCGCATGTCTTGGGTATGGTTATTCAGTCAATTGGCGTAATAGTTTTATCGGCCATGATATTGTGGGTGTTTATCCCGTCGATACTTTGCTGGTTCATTTGTTGCGTGATAGTATCGTTGGTGTTGCTAATGGACGTGCTGAATTCGGTCCACGTGCTTTAGGTAATCGTAGTTTATTAGCAGACCCAAGAGGTAATGAAATAAAGGATAAAGTAAATGAAATTAAACGCAGACAAAAGTTCAGACCCTTTGCACCAGTTATTCTGGAGGAGTTGGCTAATAATTACTTTATTCTCCCTAATGGTTGGAGTAATTGTAGATATATGCAATCAATCGCTACTTGCAGGAATCCTGACTTATTTCCTGCTATCGTTCACGTTGACGGGACTAGTCGTGTACAAACTGTGCCAAAAGACGGAAGCGGAATACGAAAACTCCTTGAAGAATGGAATACTTTAACTGGCTGTCCAATGTTATTAAACACAAGTCTCAACATACGAGGTGAACCAATGGTTAATGATCGTAATGATGCAGACCGCTTTGAAAAACTTTATAACGTTCCAGTCATCTCATAAGTATTAAGATGCTTAGAGATGTATTCTATTATGGCAATAAGCCTAACGTCCATCCTAGAGAAAAACTTGCACTAAACATTAACGATGCAAGACAGCAATCAACTACAGAACATTTTTGGATAATAAATGAATTCTGTGATTATCGTAACTTTGATTGGGATTGGGATTTTGATTTTCTACCTGATGAAGATGTTTGGGCTCAAGACCACATAAACGTATGGCCAAGTAATCATCAAAAAGACAGTGGCACATGGTTATGCAGTAGTAATGAATCAGATACTATAATCTATCGTAATGATGTTGATCCAATAAAATATAAAAACGAATATAACGAACGATGGGTATTATCAGAAGAAGTTGATAAAACTAAGTTTGATTATAGTTGGCATCCTGATCCAACAGACCCTCCCTATATCTATAAATGGGGTTGTAAGTTCTTTCCAGTAGAACTAAAACATTTTGCAGAATATTATACACCAGGTGCAAAAGAAATAAAATACATAAATGATCCGATTACATTAAGTGTTAATTGGAATAACTGGTTAGTACCAAATGATATTGATAAAGATAGCTTTGATTTTACATGGATACCTGATCCTAGAGAGCCTGATATAATCTATCAATTTGGAACACAACATCAAAAAACAGGTGGACCTACTTATAAGAAAGTAGATAGTGATATTATCAAGTATTGTGACGAACAATATGCAATAAAACTTCCATCAATTATAAACTATAAGACTTTGTTAGATGTTGATGAATTTGATTATAGTTGGCACCCTGATGATACAGAACCACCTTATATATATGTTTTTGGTAATAAATGGTATGATGTAAAATCAATGCATACAGTTGAATATCATGTTCCAGGGGCAACAGAATACAAGTATATTACTGATATAACAGCAAAATTGAAACCAAATGAAAAAGCATGGGAAATATTATTACCAGTAGTTAATTTTGATTTTAGTTGGATACCCGAACCTAATATAAAGCCCTACATATATGTATTTGGTAATAAATGGAATGATGTACATACTGAACCTACTCTAATGTATAAAGTAGAAGGTGCAACAGAGTACAAGTTCATTGAAGATATAGTTGCAACGCCAGCACCCAATATGTATAACTGGACTATACGAAATATAAAAGACAAAGATGTTTTTGATTTTACTTGGAGACCAAACCCTAATATAGAACCTGCAAAATATGAATGGGGAACTGATGGGCCGGTATTTACTGTATCTGATTATAAATCAACCATTGTAATGGATTACGACATATCAGTTAGGGACAATAAAGTTCAAGTTAATCTATCTGAGATAGTTGAAACAGTAATAGAACGTCCTATGTTTTATATTGATAGAGGTAATCCAGAATCATTTGATAGATTTAATCAACTTAAGTTAAGATACCCGCAACTTCAAAAAACACGATACCTAAATACATGGGTAGATACAATTAATCGTTGTTGTTTTAAAAGTGATAAAGACTTATTTTGGGTATTAAGTAGCGAAATAGACTATACATATTTTAAGTTTCATCATAATCCTAATCCTTGGCAAATAAAAATGGTTCATGTATTTGGAACACAATGGACTCACTGGGGAAACACATACTTAGTGAATAAGAATACATTTAGTGAAGATACCAAATATGTTAAAGTCATGGAACATTTGAATATTCTTAATTTTGTAAAAGATAAGAGAGCAAAAGCAAGTGAATGCATTTATGATGTTGTGGTAATAGACCACAATAATAGTCAATATAATGATGTTGTTAAATTGTTAGAAACAAAGATTCCTAATAGAAAAATTAGTTCTGTCAAATATAGAGATAGTTACTTACAAACATTTAGACAATTATTAACCTTATTAGAAGAACAACGTGAACATTATGTTTGGATATGTTCAAGCGTATGTGATTATAGTAATTTTGATTTTAGTTACGTATGTGATCCATTTAGTAAAGAACAACTACATACCTTTCCTAGTGAAAAGCAGAAGTTCGGAGATACGTTCTTAGTTAATATCAATAAGTTGCGAGAACTAGTAACAGATATGACAATGTTAGAGGATTATAAAAAGATTAATTTTAATTCGCATCAGAGAGTATCTAGATTACCTGCCCCTGTTATTGTTTCAGAACAAGATACTCATTGTGAATCAGTAATGCAAGATTTTGATTTTCCATATGCTATTTTTAAAACGTCAGACAATATTAATTTAGATATAGTTGATAAAGAACCCATGAACCTATGGGCAAATGAAACTAAAAATATAATTATTACAAGTAAAGGTGGTACACAAATAATAGTACCGCGTGAGGCTAAAAGTTATATTAAACGTGAATTGTATGATTATCCCTTTATATCTACTAATAGTCAAGTTGATTCAAATCTATTAGATATTGTTTTCTTTAGTAATGGGGAAAAATGTGCTGAAGATAACTATGAACATTTATTAAGTTTAAATTTACCTAATCGTATAGTAAGAATCAAAGATGTAACAGGTAGAGTAAAAAGTCAACATGCGGCAGCGAATGCTAGTAATACACCTTGGTATTTTTTAATTAATGCTAAACTTAAAGTAGATAATAACTTTGATTTTAGTTGGCAAGCAGATAGATTGCAGATACCAAAACATTATATATTCAAAGCAAGGAATATAGTAAATGGATTAGTATACGGGCATCAAGCCATAGTAGCAAACAATAAAAAACTAACATTAAATACAAGGGTTCGTGGATTAGATTTTACCATGGATAGTGAACATGAAGTAGTAGATTTATTATCTGGAATTGCCATGTACAACTCTAGTGAATGGGACACATGGAGAACAGCATTTAGAGAATGTATTAAACTATGTTATGCGAAAGATAAAGAATCCAGTAAAAGGTTAGATATTTGGTGTAATGTTGCTGAAGGTGATTATGCTGAATATAGCCTGCAAGGAAGCCGTAATGCTGTTTCATATTATAAAGAAGTTGAAGGAGACTTAACTAAACTCCAATTAAGTTATGATTGGGCTTGGTTATATGATAAATTCACTAAATAAGTAGATGAAATACTTGTTTTGGGTTTTGATATTAGTAATAGGAGGTGTAGCAATCTATTGGTTAATAGATTGGCACAACACGTACCACAACGATGATTAAACCTTTAATTTGGGTATTGTCATTTAGTGTATTAGGTCCTATTCCCGAATCAGGCGAATTAGCAAAGTTCAATACCAAAATAGAGTGTCAACAAGCACTAGAACAAAAACGCCAAGAATACAAAGAAAAAAATAAAAAAGTTGTAGGTACCTGCACACAAAGTACCAAATAATAGGTTGTAATTTTTATAATAGTATGTTACAATAATGACATGCTAAATCAATCTGTATTAACATATATCCAAACTCATATTGATGCTAGGGGAATACCCAAAATCAGCAATGAAGATTGGTTACAATTTATAGGACAATATTCTAAAGAAGATATCAGAGATACACTAGCCGAATATATCACTAGTAATAATGTACCTTTCCCAAGTAGAGTTATTACAAAAAGTGAACTTATTGATTTGTTCTTACAATTTCGTAATACCTCAATGATGGGTGAATACAAAGACTTTGATGTAGTATTAGAAAAAGTAGACTACAAATATAAGTATGAAGACAATCCATTAGGTGTCATTGACAAGTCACACGTATATAACTCAGTAAGTAATTACTTTCAACAAGAAAATCGTATGAAGTGTGGTAGTAACCAAGTATCTAGTCCCTGGGATATTTGGCATAGCACAGAAGAATTGAAAAAAATGAATTGGCAATTCTGGCGATTAGGTGTTATTGCTAACAGGGATATTAACGATAGTATGTTCCGTGAAGGATTTAGGATTGGTACATATACTGCAACACAATTCAAGCCTAGTGTAGCAAAAGCATTATATGAAAAGCACGATGCAGTTAATGTATTAGACACTAGTTGTGGTTGGGGAGACAGACTTGCAGGATTCTATGGTACAAGATGTACAGAGAAATATGTAGGGTGTGATCCTAATCCTGAAGTCTATGCTGTTTATAAACAACAATGTATAGAGTATGAACGATTGTTAGGAAATACACCTACATTAACTGAATATGAAAATTACTTTACTTGCGTAGGTAGTAAGACTGTATTGATATATAATCTACCTAGTGAAGATGTAGACTGGAGTAAACATCAAAATGAATTTGATTTTTATTTTACTAGTCCTCCATACTATGAAACAGAACGCTATGCAAGCAACAATAGTGATACTCAGAGTTGGAGTCGCTATCCTTCGTTTGATAGTTGGAAGAATGATTTCTTTTTCAAAGTCAATCGTATGATTTGGGATACTCTCAAAGATGATGCGTATATGATGATTAATATCATTGAACCTAGAATTGCAAAAGGCACACGATTAAACTTATGTGATGATATGGTTGATGATATACTGACATATCCAAAAGCAAATTACTTGGGTAAGATTGGAATGAGGTTACAAGTAAGACCTCATAACATTATAGACAATAATAAGAACGGTGTATTTATAGAACCTGTTTGGGTTTTTAGAAAGAACAATAATCAATATGTCCGAAACATATTGATGGATCTGTTCAGTTTTGATTAAATACATTTAACAGCGTTAACTGTTATTGAGAAAAGGATTCTGGACGCGGGTGCGAATCCCGCCAGGTCCACCATAAGGATATATGACTGAGAAGTACAAACCAATTAGCAGAGAAGAATGGGTCGAAATGATTGAGATTTCTTTAATATGCGGGTGTTTAACAACTTGGATTATGTACTGGTATAGATTTAACTAGTATCTTTATGATGGGCCTGACCTAGATTCGACAGGGTCAAGAGTAAAAGTAATGGCGCTCGGCAATGTAGAAGCCGTTAGGGTTGGGGGGAAAAGTAATAGTCGCTATGCCCATAGCATAGAAAGACGTTGGTCCCGGCCGAAGACACGAAAAAAGTAAAAGCAAACGACTCACAGTTCGCATTGGCAGCGTAAAGCAGCCTAGGGTAAGAAATACCTCGTAACAGAAACTCAGGACCTGCTTCGGCGGGTTTCCTTTTGTCAACGGAATTCATGTCTAAGGCGTTATATATGTATAGGAGCAAATTATGCAAGAATCTACACTATGTTTCGGAAAATATGATAAGCCAGGTAAATATGAAAAGATTAGTTATATGCCCAGTCGTGCAACTATAAAGAATTGCCCGGATTGTGATAAAAAACGTACTACAGTATGTAAAGATCCTAACTGTAGACTCCCAAATAAGTTGCAATAGTAGTCTATATAGCGTAAAATAGAAAAAGATTTGTGACAGTGGTCATGAACTAAATATTAATCTATACTCATAAAAAGAGTAAAACTTTTATAAAAGGAAAATAAATGAAGAAAATTTTAGCAATCTTGGCTTTAGCCACATTAGGTACTGCATTTGCGGCAGACTACGTATCAGTTGACGTTGACCATATTCGTAGCGGTCAAGGCTATGCAAATAGCACAGCACAATATGTACGTGCTGGTAAAGAAGTCGCTGGACTACAGTTGGGTGTACAAAGCCGTACAAGTGTATCAAGTTCAGGTGGCATGTATAACAGCCTAGAAACTACTGTAGGTAAAAGCATTTACGGTTTCACTCCATTCGTTGGTATGGGATTTGACAATGGCTTGAACGGTGCTAAGAACGGTGACTTCCGTTATACATTAGCAGGCGTTACTACTGGTACTTCAGTTCCAGTTGTCGGTGGTTATTTGTTAGGTGGTCTAAAAACACGTTTGACAAGTACTGAAGCAAATATGACTCATCAAACTTTAGCATTCGGTACATATAGTTACCCAGTTGCAAAAGGTGTTGCAGTTAATTTAAACTTCAGCAAGAGTTATCAAGACATTAGAGAAAATGCTTATGGATTAGGCGTTGGCTTTAGTTTCTAATCTAATTTAGAAACCCATTAAAAAAGGCTCGTAAGAGCCTTTTTTGTTGTCTATTAGTTTTTACCCCAAGAAATACGATTCCAAACTCTCTCATGTCCCCAAAATAGAAATACTTTTGTGAGTATTTCAGTGAGTGCTATACCGCTAGCCAATAATGGTTCTCCGGTAATAATCCAAGAAATAATAAAAGTATCTATTGTTCCTGTTACTCTCCAGGTTACAGCCTTAGTTAAACTTCTAATAGGGGTTTCATTCATACTATAAAGTAAAGCTTATTCTGCTTCTAGTATTTCAGCAATACGTGCTTTTAATGTCTCATCAGTCCAACTACCACGAACTGCAAGATATTCATCACCTTCCCAAACAATCAAGTTGCGGGTTGTTACGGGTGTTGTTGGAAAACAAATTTGTGCAATAACAGAATTACGTGTCCCACGTCCAGATAAAATCGTACCTTCTTCAGAGTAACCGTAATTTTCTTGTACATCAACTAAATCAAAAGTTGTTACTGTAACCGCTTCTACTGCTGGAACTACGATTAATGGTTTGCTTAATGTTGTCATTTAAAATTTCCTTATGTTTGATTTAGTATTTATCATAATCCTAATTCTTTACGAATCTTTGTAGCAGAGATTGAGTGAGTTGCATCATCAAATTCTTCTTTTTCAATTTTATATCCAACATCTCTACCATAAGTGATATTCACTATGTTAGGTACAACTTGAATTTCATATTGTCCTTGATAAATAGGATCTAAATCTCTACGAATAAATGATTTTACTTGGTCAATAGCGAAGGGGTTCGTTCCTTGCCATCCTTGACAATCACGTATCTGTATTACAACTTGTCCTGTTTTTGCAATTGAGCGGTCAAATAAAGCACGATGACCGGCATGCCATGGTTGCCAACGTCCTAACATTTGTACTGTTTCTTTTTGCCAATCAAATGTAGGTCTACGGCGATTTTCTAAGATATGTGTTCCAATAAACTCAGCCCACTTTTCAGCATTTTGTTCAATGACACGGAAATCATAAACTTCTGGTTGAACAAATGCTTTATTAGTATCTTCAAATCTTCCGGCTTCAATTGTATCCACCCAAATAGTCCAATCTGCTTTGAAGTTGTTACGCATCTCAACTAAAGGTGCTACAAAGTCAACAATACAATAATCAACATCTGATTTGTCTGCTAACTCTCGCATACGTAAACTTTGTCGTATTCTACCTTCTTTACTGAAATCCCAATCATTATAATGTTTACGAACTTCATCAGCATTTAACCATTTTACACCAATTTTAGCATCCGAAAAGGGTGTTAATGAATTTTCACTAATAGGTTTAATATGGTCTTCAATATACTTTTTTAATCTTTCGGCTAAATAAGTTTTTCCTGCTCCGGGTAATCCCATAATTAATATACGTTGTGTCATAATATATTCTCCTATTTATTCGTATAGTGATTTTATTCCATCATCTTTAGGTGCATCAGTTGCACCAGTAGAACCCTCAGCAGGTGTTACAGTGTCTGTATTAGGTACTTGCGGATTTAAATTTTGATCCAATGCAGTAGCAAAATCAACTGCATATAAATTATCTGTTAATTGACCACATGTTGTTTGTGGATTTAACCAAATATCATATCCCATGTCTTTAATTTTGTGACACAATACAATGCTATCATTAAAAAACTGTCCATCTTTTACTTGAAATTCAAAGACGTTTTTAACTTCATTACCTGTATTATTAGTAATAGATACACTACTATCCATTAATTCAGTCATAACTTTGTTACTTACTTTTAAGAAACCAGTTGAAGCATGTTTAACTTTAATTAGACCTTCATCATTCTTTTCAATATCTGTTGTATCCATATCTAAATCAAATACTACATTACCTAATGTTTTCTTAACAACCGGTAATGCAACTACATCTTCTTTACTTAATACACAACTAACGAATGAAATCGGATCCCATGCTAAATCATCATTAATGAAAACTACTGAATCATATTCAGTATCTTTCAAACTATTTAATAATTCATTTTTTGCCATCGTGCTTGAATCTATGTTACCTGAAAATAATGGAAATACTTTAATTCCATTAAATAATGCAAGTCGTATAGTTGTAGCAAGACTAGTGACATACAATGATTTAATTTGATTATCTGTTGTATTAGTTAACACAAAAACATTTTTAAACTGTTGTTGAGTTTGTTCCTGTGTGGATTCTTGTGTTATATCTTGAATTGATTCTTTAACTGATTGTTCAGTATTATCTCTATTGTTTATCATTTTTTTCCTTAATAAATGTTTTTAAATTGGTTTAAATATTCAATACCTGATTGTGGTATTTTCTTACCTTGATCTTGATTATATTTATACCACTTGGCAAAGTCGCCAATATATTTTTTCCCGCCGGAATGATTACAAGTTATATTGGGATCCAAATAAATCTTGAAACCACCTTCTTTGGTTAAGCGTCTACAAACTAAAATATCTTCACTAATCATAATTCCCTCTTTAACCCTTACGTCAAATATCCAACGTCTATGTTTCTGCTCTTCCCCGGGCATCTCTGCATATTCTGTATATGGGTCTGAATTATCCCATAACCACTTACATACCTTGCGACTAAATCTTAAAAATCCAGTTCCAAGTCCACCTACTTCATATAGACCATGTGGTCCGGGTTTCATTGGAGCAAAATCACCAACATATATTTCTTTCTTATCACCCTTTTTTGGATATGTACCACCTACCACATCAACTGGATAATCTAATAACTTAAATAAATCTTCTGGTTTCCATTCAATGTCGGTATCAATCCAAACTAAATCATCACAATCTTGTTCTAATGCTAACCATATTGTATCATTTCGGCAACGCTGTATTAATGCATCATATGAAACCCATACCGGAAGTAAATCTATATTTAAATTATTATCATAGGCATACTTAACTGAATTTACTAAACTATTAACATACCATACATCAATTGATCCATCATATGATGGACTACCTATTAAAACTTTTCTTGGCCTATTGTCCATTTTACTACCTCTGTTAATCTTTCTTTTACTGAAATCTTCGGTTGCCAACCCAATGACCTTAAATAATCACCTGAAATTGAATATCTAAAATCATGTCCTGGGCGATCTAATGGTTCTATTAAATCATATTTCAATTCTTTATTTTGTGCTTCGGCAATGATTTTTGCTACTTCTAAATTGTTTAATTCTTCTATACTTGCTATATTAAATTTAGGACATTTGCCACCTTTGTGGTCTATTGGTAATGTAATTTCTTTTAAATTTAAAATGAATAAAAGTGCATCACCTACATCTAATGCATGTAAATAGCAACGAGAACCTATAGTATTTGTTTTCTTATTAATGTGAATAGTTATAGTCTCATCATTCTTAACCTTTTCAATAGTCATTGGAATGTATTTTTCTATGGCTTGACGTTCGCCAAACACATTCATTGTATGTGTTATGTAAATTGGTATATTGTATGTGTTTGAATATGCTACACATAATTCTTCAGCCGCCGCCTTACTTGCGGAATATGGGCTTGTAGAATTATATCTATCGTATTCAGTAAATCTTACATTTGGTATAGCAGGACCAAATACTTCGTCTGTAGAAAAATAAATCATTCTATTAAGATTCTTTAATGTTCTAGCATATTCTAAAAGATGTGCAGTACCTATAATATTATTTTGTATAAATTCTAATGGATACTTAATAGAACGTGTAACATGTGATGCCGCCGCCATGTGTAAAATAACATTCACATCACCTAGTAATTCTTTTGTTTGGTCATTAAATTCTGCTCTAAGGTCATGATATACTACCTTAAGTCTTTTTCTTGTATCACTATCAAATTCTTCCATCATTTGATTGACACGATTTAGATTACCTGAAAAATCAAGTCTATCTAAACTAATAATGTCATAATCAGTATTTTTTAGGAAAAAGGATATCACGTGATGTGCAATAAAACCTGCACCACCTGTTATTAATAATGTTTTACCATTTGTATGAGTCATTCAATAATTCTTTCCATAATGGAATTCTATTTTCCCATGTCCAAAATTTGTTATAAAAGTCAGATTGTTCTTTATATATACTATCACCATGGACGTAATTATTTATAGCGTTATTTAATACCCTAGAAAATCTATCTGCTAATACAGTTTTATCAGAAGTATATGTAACGTAATCAGCCCATTCAGAGCATGTTTCATACAACGCACCAAAATTGCTAACGACCATTTTACATCCAGCAGCACCTGCTTCTAATGCTGATAGACAACTTGTTTCTTGGAAAATACTTGGATATGCAAATATATGGGCTTTTTGAACTGCTTTACGAATTCCTGCATTTGTAGCATAACCCATATAATTAACGTTCTTCATTCTTTTGGCTCTATCAAATAACTGGTCATATACACCTTTAGTTAAATTGGCGAACCCATCACCATATATGATAGTTGAAGAATAAACATCTAATTCAATATCATCTCTGTTCAACATTTCAAATGCATCAAGTAGAACAGATAGTCCTCTCCAGGGTGTTGATGTATATATAAGTTTGATTTTACCTGTTGGTTTTGTAATAAACGGAACAGGTTCAATGGCATTTTTAATTACAATAGATTTATTTTCTGGTATCTTATAAAATATTCTATACTTCTCATATGCCCAATTTGAACCATATATGAAATAATCTATTTTATCAATAAATGTTTTATCTGACATTAATTGCACATTTTCTTGGTCAGTATCAAGTTGTTGCCAAATGACATTTTTTTTATCAGGCATAATAAGTCCATGCTTACATGAACTTGCAATTAAATTAACATCGTTATTCCAGTATGCACCTAAATATTTATTAAGTGCTTGTAAAAGTATTTCTGTTCCGCCTAATGGTTTCATAATCTCGTAAACAACACATCCATCTGTAATAATGATTCAGTATTATCATATACATAACTCATAATATCTTGAATGGTATATCCCTTTTCCTTCATATACTCAATAATATCACCTATCAGTGGTGCCCCTGCATTATATTGTTTTACTGATGTTTCAAGTACAAAATATTTAGGTTGAAATGTTTTAATGAAATTATCACCACCACGTAAAATTTCTAATTCTGCGCCCTGTGTATCCATTTTAACCATACCAGCATTTTTCCAATTACCACGAAAATTAATACGTTTCATCAAATCATCTAATGTTGTTGTTCTTTTAGTAATAACTAATGGATTGGTATAATATCCTGTAAGTTCTCTATACATTGAACTACCTGTTGTAATTGAATTTTCACCTAATGTATAAAACTCAACTTCCTTATTTGATATTGACGATAACAATGCATTGATTGCATCGGGTTGTAAATATGGCATTTGTCGTTCATCTGCTTCAATTTGCCATACTTTTACTTGCGGCCATATATTCTTTACCATTCTAGTAAAATCACCGCGATAAGCACCTATATCTAATAGATTACTAATATTGATGTTATTATTACGTAACACCGACATTCTATATTCAAAACGATTCATGGTCAGATCCACTTAACCTGTCGTTTCATATGTTCAAAATCTTTTTTCCAGAATGATTGTTCTGCATACATTTTCCATAAATCTTCAGGTAAAATTGGTTTACGTGTAGGGGGTTTAACCTGTTTTTTAATTTCATGTAATCCATGCATACCTAATCTCTCATCAAATGCAACAAATTCTTTATCATAACTTTCAGTTACATTATTAAAATCATGGTTAAAATATGGCTCACCTAAAAATTGGTATAATTGACGCATAGCTGCTTCTGGTGTTTTAGTTAAAGTATCATAATCAACTACACATATAATGTCTTTTTCATTTGAATATATCGCTTGTTTAGTGCATGCCAATGGTGCATTTACAAAACCACCAATATTCATTACTGTATGTGTTCTTTCATATACAGAGATAAGGTCTTGTCCACCATATACACCTTTAAGTGTAAGTGGATTCTTTTCATTAATTCGTTCCAGTGAATCTAAAATCCAAGGTATATCACGCACACATAGTATTAATTTTGATTGTGGCCATATATTACGTATCATAGGTGTATGTGCTGCCCAACCGCGATTTGTATTAAAACATACTTCTTTTGCATCAGCATAGTATGATTCAAACATACCAGCAATAATTTTCCTACGTTTTTCAATGGTAATAAATTCTTCCATCCCTACAGCAGCTTGTACAGTTTGAATAATTCCTCTTGCCATATCTAACATAGGATCTGTCATACTAGCAGTAAATCTTGGATTCTGTCTTAACAATGCTGATAGCAATGTTGAACCGGCTCTGGGTAATCCGGAAATAAAATGTAATTTTTTCATATTAGTCTTTCACAATTAATTTTTTAATATCAGGTAGATATAGATATTTGATATCTGAATTCAAAATAGTATTCAATGCATCTTCAATCGTTTCAACCAGTGGATCACCGGCAAGATTGAAACTCGTATTGAATAATATTGGTACTTTAGTTTTTTCATAGAAAGCATTTATCAATTCATAATAGTTTCTATTTTGTTTTGACGTTACTGTTTGTATACGACATGTTCCATCAACATGTGTAATAGCAGGAATCTCACCTAATTTTTCAACTTTAACATTAATAGCATACATCATAAATGGTGTTTCTTTTAATCCACGCATTTCAAACCACTCATTAGCATGTTCTGCTAACATAGAACCTGCGAATGGTCTAAACCATTCACGACCTTTAACTTGATTGACAATTTCTTTACCATCAGGATTACGTGGATCAAATAAAATACTACGATTACCTAATGCTCTTGGACCACCTTCGGCACGTCCTTGGAACATAGCAACAATATTTTGATTGACAATTAAATCGGCTACAAAACTTGCCGATGTATTATGCATTTTTAATTTTGTTTTCTTAATTAATTCTTCTAAATATCCATATTTTGGTGGGAAACTTAGATATAGTGTATTGAGTTTATTAATTTCACTAGATTGACTATGTGTATGCCATGCTAGTAATGCTAATCCAATACTTGTACCACCATCATGTGATGCTGGATCAACAAAAATGTTTAAGTTTGGAAATCTTTCTTTGTAGTAATAATTTGCAACACAGTTTAATCCATATCCACCTGCAATAACAATATTTGTTTCACCTGTTAAATCAACTGCTTTTTGAATCAAATCACCTAACATGGTTTGAGTTTCTTCTTGTATTTTCCATGCTAGATTTTTATCCACATTGGACACTTGCATAAAATCTTTATGCCAAATTTCAGGATCTAATGTTCTTTTTAAATATGGAAATCTGTTTTCATCAATCAATGCACCAGCAGGGTACATAGGTATCAATAGATTTTTATTACCTTTTCCTTCAATAAAGAAGTCTGGTATGTTATCATCTCTTTCACCATAAGGGGCAAGACCCATTGTTTTACCGGCTTCAATAAAACCAAATCCTAAATATTGAGATACAGCTTCATATGCTTTAGTGATAGTAACTGTGTTATCAAATTCTTGTACACCATTATCGTAGAAGAAGGCATTGCCATCTGCATAACGTTTATATATTGGCTCAAACTCACCTGGATAGTTACATTTAATGATTGATTCCGTTTCATAACCTGCTACATTTTGCTGTTGAGTTTCATCTCCCACTTGAACTTGGTGTATAGAACCTGCACCATC
>JAUKPQ010002215.1:0-15276 GCA_032273045.1 Chloridella minuta
AGTTGGCCCGTGATGTGGCTTTGGAATAACGCACTAGTTGGAGCCGTTGTCGGTGTCAACGAAGTGTCTTGGGTTCAGGCTTGGGGTATTTCTACATTGTCTGGAATCTTGTTTAAGTCTAATGTGAGTACATCAAAATGAGCAAAATGGCTGATTTGGATCTAAGTATCCGTGATATGTTGGACGAGGGTTATAACCCGGTCTCTATCTCTGTGCGACTGGGAATCCCCTTGCACTTTGTATATGACATTTTGGAAGATGACCAATATGGGGAAGAATTAAGCCCGTTTAACACGGTAAATTCCTGACGGTATTTTATTTAAAATTTATCATGTTCAAATTAAATTATGATGAGGTAAATAAATTACTAGATAGATTTGATGAGTTTGACGCAAAATTTTTGTCACATTATTCAGCACAAGATTTAATGGCCCTATCTGATCTTTCGGATGAAGATTTTCACGACCGAGTTAATTGGTGGTTTGAACTTTTTTACAAAAAAACAAAAACACCGGTGTTTTTGTTATTCATACTAGTTGTTTGGCTTAGGGAATATAAACTAAATTTAATTCCTAGTTTATTTGATAGGTTTGATGATTTGGCAGAAATGGGATATATTTATACTAATAAAGGATCGCCCTTTGTATTGTCTACCGCAGAATTGGCTAGATTTACTACTTGGTATAATACTTAATTTAGGTTGACAATAAATGGTTTTGGGTATATAATAGAGTCTTAATCAGTTAATTACAGGAGTTTTTAAATGGCACTAAACTACGAAAATCGCAAGTTTGTATTGGTAACTAACAATACGCAAGCAGATACTAATTGGAAAGAATTGCGTTTTGCGATGGCTTACTTTAGCAATCAAATCTTTTCCAGAGATGAGTATATTAACTTTACAATGGATCAAGTCCGGATTCGACCAGGCTACCGTAGTCAAGGTGGTGGAGATTATGCCAAACTTGAAGCAGGAAAAAGATTTTCCACTTTACGTAAAGTAGGCATTATTGTTGAAATAATTATTTGACAATAAATGGTTTTGGGTATATAATAGAGTCTTAATCAGTTAATTACAGGAGAAGATTATGACAGCAATAACAGTAGCAGCAATGATAGAGGCTTTGAGCGCATTGCCTCCGGACGCAGAGTTGGTAGTGACCGAAAGCGGTTATTACTGCTATGGCGAGTTCGCAGAAATCATGTTGCCCGAAGCGTACATCGTGGAAGGTGTTGGTGATGCCGCTCTCGTCAATGACGCAGACGTAGGCCGTGTAGTGTACCGTATCGGTCACTCTCACCAATCTTATTAAAGTGCAAGAGATACACAATACTTGCACTTTATGAAAGTTTCTTGTATTAAGGAGATATAAAATGAAAGTGTATTCGTTGTTAGGGTTCGTAGACTATGAGGGATCGGACCTGGTAGGTGTGTTCGGTTCCGTAGAGGACGTGCTAAAATGTGTGCGTGAGGGTAAGTGGTATTATGATGAAATAGGCTACGTAGAGTCCGAACTGGGCGAGAAGGTAGACGTACTGGGTCAGGTAGAGTACGTGTCCTTTGTTCGTAATGGTCAACTAGTGGAAGTTTAGGTTGACAATAAATGGATTTGGGTATATAATAGAGTCTTAATCAGTTAGTTAAAGGATTTTTAAAATGTTTGCATCTACAATAGAAGCCCGTAAATTGTTGAAACTTGCTTTCAAATCATCCGGTGCTAATCTACCAGGAAATACTTACACTGATAGGACCACTGAGAATGACCCAACTCGCCGTTCAGTCGTGTTTCCGGTTCACCCGGATGATGCTGATGAAGTGATTCACCAAGCCCGTGATTTCTTCCAAGAAGCAGGTTTTACTAAGTCTGTTCCTAAACTATATACTACTTTTTCTCTCTATACACACCGAACTTATGTCCGTGTCATCGCCTACAAAGGTTGACATTAAATGGATTTGGGTATATAATAGAGTCTTATTCAGTTAGTTAACGGGTTTTGAAAGCTAGATTTGTTGCTTAAAAACAACAAAATAAATGTTGACAATAATTGGATTTGGGTATATAATACAATCTTAGACAGTTAATTAAAGGACTATACAAATGGCTTACATGTCTCAGGAAAAGAAAGCAAAAATCGCCCCTAAAATCAAGGCTATTCTTGCTAAGTACAAGGTTAAGGGTTCGTTGTCTGTACGCAATCACATGACCCTGTGCTTGACCCTGAAGTCGGGCGCTATTGATTTTATCGCTAATTCTAATAAAGTTTGTGGTAATGATTTCTATCAAGTGGCTCGCGGTTTCACTCCTAATACACGTGGCTATGACGATGTTAACCCCTATCACTTTCAAAATCATTATGACGGTGTAGCACTGGAATTTATGAAAGAAGTGTTTACAGCAATGAATGATGGCAACTGGGACAAGAGTGACATTCAAACTGACTACTTCAACGTGGGCTGGTATGTGGATGTGAACATCGGCAAGTGGGACAAGGACTATATTGTTGAAGGCTCTTGGGAAAAGGTGACGGTATGAATATTGATCAGGAACAAATGGTGTTTTTTGATTTCTTGTCCTCACTGAGCGAGGACCAATTACAAAAATATTTTCTAATGCTCGGACCGGAAGAATCGGAATATGTTCGCCGTGTCGTGCGTAATGTTGGAACACAATTGAATTTGGCAATCGCCGAATTGTATGATGAGGTTGAGGACCTTGCTGATGCAAAAAGTGTCCTAGGGAAATTTGCTCTTTCGGGCAAATAATAGTTGACGATAAATGGTTTTGGTGTTATAATTTAATTTTAATCTCTCTAAAGGAAACTCTTATGTATATGGATCGTACTCTCTATCAAAATATCGTATTTGGTATTTTGTCTTGGCATAAATTTGTAGGCACTAAAACTGTCTACCGAACAGAAGTGTCTAAATCATTCTTTGATCAAGGTGTAATCACAGTGGATCATCGTCAGGATGTTATTGGGTCAGACCTTTCAGACATGATGGAAGAATTTACAAAACAATTCGGTGGTTCCCTAGTAAAAGACTATGATGCCAATGGCAACGTGGTTAAGGGTTCTGTTCGCATCGAATTTTAATAGATTTTGGTAACACAAATGGTTGACAATAATGCCAATCTGTGTTATCATTATAACAGTGCTGAGTGATATCAGTACATTTTTAAAAACTTAGCTTTATCTTAAAGGAAACAAAATGGCTAAACAAACTTTCAAAGTCGCTGGTATGACTACTAACAATGGTAATACTAAGGTTCGTTTTACTGATGATATGGTTCGCCGTATCAAGCAATTCACTAAAGGTGGACACACCCGTGTTGACTTTGTTGACTTGCCCAGTGAGATGACAAAGGTTGAGGCTCTCAACTATTTGGCTACACATGCCAACTTTCAATCACCCGCTGATCAGGCAACTATCGCGGATACTCTTGCTGACAAACTTAAGGAAGCAAACAAGGGTACAGTAAAGGTTAAGGTCACTAAGACTAAGCCTAGCATTGATGCTATCAAGGCTCGTGCTAAGAAGGCTACTAAAGAAGTTTCAGTTGAGCAAGTACTCGCTGAAGCTGGTGTTACTGCACAGTAATACAAAGAGGGGCTATATGCCCCTACTCTCAACAAAGGAATAATATGAAACTCGCTGATAAACTTGCAAAATGTAGTGATAGCCTAACTGTCAATATGTATGACAATGGCTTTATGGTTGAAGTGTCCGGGCAGGACTCTGACAACGATTGGAAAACTGCAAAGATTATGTGCCAAACATTGGATCAAGTCTATGCTGTAATCACCGAAGCCGCTGCAATGGAACGTCAATAAGGATTAATATATGTCAGTACTAAACACATTCGCTAATAAGTTCAATCCCCGTCGTAACTTTGACCCGGCTAAGGTTGAAGATTTGAAAGAATTGAAATATTTCAAAGAACACAATACATGGAAAACGGCTTGTCCCTTCCATCTAGAGGATCCGTTCTTGGAGATTCCTGCAATGTGTATGTCAAAGTATACTGACTATATGTTAATGAAACTCAAAACGTAAAAAAGGCCCCGAAAGGGGCTTTTTTTTAACTTAAAATTTCAACCCACTTATCAATCACATATTTCCAATCATATGATTGAGCATGGTGCTGTATCTCTAAACATCGTTGACGATATTGTTCTGGATTGTCTTTATAGTAGCTTAGTAACTCTACTGTCTTTTCTATAAACTCGGCTTCTTCAATTGGCACAAAACACGCCCCGCTATTTCCAACTCTACTGTAGTGTCCAACTGGGGTGCTAATAACTAATTTCCCGGCAGCACCTGCTTCTAATAAAGGTAGTCCAGCCCCCTCTTCTGTACTAGCAATTAGTACCGCATCTACTGATTTATAAAAGCCGGGCATTGTTATAAACGAATGATGGTATGATGCTGCTGCTTTAATATTCAACCCTGCTCGTTGAGTGGCAATCTCTAATAGCCACGGGCGTTTAATCTTTTGATGTACACCCACTTGTCCTAAATTCATGCAACCAACAGTACGCAATGAATCATTTGGTTTACTATAAAAACTGTTAGTGTTGATTCCCAATGGTGTAACAGTTGCCGGTCTAGTAATACCTAATTGTGTACTAACTTGACTTAACCATTCACTAACGGCTCCATACTTGTGAAACTTATAGTAGTCATCACTTCCGTGCATTTCAATTAGTTCATCCATATCTAATTTTGAATGACTAATAACTACGCATTGCTTTGGATCAACTATTTTATAACTATATCCAAGTAGTCTCCATCCATGTGGAGTGGTAACAAACAAGTCAGTAGTATCAATTAACTCCTGCATCTCATCTAAACTATAGCTTTGATTCCAGGGTAATAGTTGACAGTCAAAACCATATCCCCAAAGATACTTGCACAATTCATAGTGAATTGTTCCGAATGCCCAAGTAGGCTCCATGTAAAATACTATTTTTTTCATATTGAATCGTAATTAATTATTTGCCGAGTGTCCATATTTATAATTATACCGTCATAGTTTAAAAACTTCTTAAGTATATTTCTGTGCTGGTTGAATTCGTTATCGTTTATAGATATCACATCAAACGCAAAGTATTCCTGCGTTAATAGATAGTCATTAAAATTACTTGCTATAACTTTCTTTTGAAACAATGAAGGTAATGTGTCTATGTTAATAAACTCATTATCTTTACTTAGACCAGGGAGATAGAATAGATTTTTTATTTTTGGTAACTCATATCTACCCCACCAATAACTGTATGCTGCCCAGAATTCACAATTGTTTCTGTAATCTAAATCAAACAAGTATGGGTCGTTTATCTGCTTGACATACATTGAATTGAACCAATAGAAGTTGCCCTTAAAGTGCCAATGCCACATAGAACCAACAAGATCGGCTCCTTGATTTAAATGATATAAACAAGTATTGCTATTATCTATAACTCCGAACATCATTAATGTTGCCCAGCGCAAGCCATTTTCAAATTCTAGTGTATCTGTTTTGCTAGAGCCTTTGCAATGTAGATATAACCCATAGAAATCTGATTCATTAGCGTCTTGCCAAAACTTTCTTATTGTAGGGAATTCATAATGTGATGCTGAGAATCCACTGTTAACATATTCAATGTCTAACCCATCTAAGAAATCATACGGTGTCCAATCAACAGAATGGACTATGATTATCTTTTCGTTATGTAGATTGCTGGCTTTTAGTTTACTGATGATATGAAACAGACTGGCTTTAGTATTCGGTAACTCATTACACGAAATATAAATTCTAATCGGTTTCATTTCATTGTTTAAATACGCCGTAATAGGCTTTGCCGTAGCAACCCGATTCACGTAATGTTGCAGTGCCGGAGCCTGGCAAGCCGATGATACCGTCTAACATATCTTTAGTCAATTCAAAGGGATGACCGTCATGAGGTGGAATATCAATCCATTCAAATAGTCTGAGTACAGGTGCTGCACGTTTGGCATTGTTAATGATTCGTTCTACACTTTCAACATGTTGCAGGCAATTGTAAATCCAAACTTCATCCCAACCTTCTTCATCAACTTCTTCACCTGGTTGAACATTAACACTAATGTTATGTCCAGCATAGCGTAGTTTAGTCCATTCAGGATAGGCAATCGGGTCGCAGACTTTACCTTCAGCCAAGTTCTTACACTTAAGAAGCATAGAACTAGGTCCACCACCTATATCAAGTATGCGTTTGTTTTTAGCATCAAATGAATAATGCAATTGAGGTATCTCCATAAATCTAGCATAGACAAAATGCTTTTGATCCTCGTCAAAAGTATTAGCGCAATCACCCCAATACTCTATTTCAAATTTGTGGTCGTCGTGATGGTCGCTCATAGATTAGGTAAGTCTTTCTTTAGCCAATTCATATTTGTTCTGTCCTCATGCATTTGATACCAGCCTTTGCCTTCATGTACATCTAATACCATTTGAAAGTATTCTTCATACATGGGTGCAACACGGTCTAGTGTAAAATTTTCAGCAAACTTTCTGCAATTCTTTGGATCAATATTATGAATGTTTTTTGCTGCCCACACAAAGTGGTCAAACGTATGACAACGATAGCCAGTGTATCCGTGAATGTTATTCTCTGTGAAACTACCCCAGTCAGTTGTGATTGTAGGAGTACCACTCATTAACATTTCAATTTGTACGCCACCAAATGGTTCTACATACATTGATGGAACGAATGCAGCTTTGGCGTTACTCATTAACTCTTTGCGTTTAGCTACATCAGCGTAACCTGCAAACTCTACGTGAGGAGGAAATTCTAAGTTCTCTGGATTCTGTCCCGCAATGATTAGTTTAGCACCAATCGCTTCTGTTGCTTGTATTGCTACATGAATACCTTTGCCATTATATACTCGTCCTAAGAACAAGAAGTAATCTTGTTTTTCTTCTTTGAAGTCAAAGTCATCTGGATCAAAGTAGTTTGGAATAACAGCATCATACCAATCTGATTTGCAAGTACCAACTGCATCTAGACCATAGTAAGCGTGATAGATAGCATAACTTTCAAATATCTTCCATCGTGCCCAATGTCCACCTGCGTAACCAATACCAGGTTCTACTGTAATCATATCTGGATGTGCATCACATACTGGTCTGACACCTGAACCCCAGAAGGGCAATATGAAGTCATTCTTTTGTTTGCGTTTACCAACTTCTCTGATAGCATTCGCATAGAATGTTTGATAAGCATGGTCGTTTGTGCTGAATTTGAAGAAGTTTTTACGCCAATCATAATCACCATACGCAATTTTCCAATCTTCATTGGTGATTACTGTGACATGCTCATCGCATTCTAAATCGCTATCTTCATGTCCATAGTGAATGATTGTGTGCCCACGGGCCTTCATCATTTTACCAAATTTTAAAACTTTGGCGGTATAAGCACAAGCATTAAATTCTTTACTAGTAACCGTGTGAGGTAGTCCTAAAATATGGAAGCGAAATTTATCACTCATTGTTTTTCTTTCTTAATGTTCTTTTGTCAATTTTTCTTGTCTTTAACTGCAAAGGTTCTTCTGTTAGTATTCTCCACCCTTTATAAGTGTTGAATCCTTTAGTATTACAGCCGCATGCCCTTCGCAAATTACTTGGTTCTAATTTTTGTTCTTTGTATTTATTGATCAATTCAGGCACCGATAAATTATACTCAATGTTGCCATCAGTATGTATAAAATTGTATTCTTTCCTGCGTGCTTTAATGCTTGCTTCCCTAGTTGCTTGTGAAAGAATATTACCTTCTTGCTTTCTCTTTACCCAAGCCTTTTTCATATTTTCTTTATGTTGAACTGTTTTAGAAACGAACGGCAATTTTTTACCTTTATTTCATGGACAAGATACTGTTTTGCCGCCGCCACCGTTTTCTTCCATTAAATTTGCCCATTCACTGCTTTCAACTACATCCCAAAGATTACTATAGTACAATCCCCATTCTTTTACTTCCGCTCTTGATAAACATTCTTTTATGATTTCAGTCTTATGTTCATGACCGTGTTTTTTAAGGTGTAATTTCCAATACTTACCTGAACCCAAATATTTATGTGGGTCAACTTTTGTTGTTTGACATAGGTATTTTAGACCAGTTGTTATGTGGGTCTTGACACACAGATAAATAATCATGCTGATTGCTCCTTAATAGCGTTAGAGTAGTTGGGATTGTCCAGATCCGCGAACTACACTTTTATTTATTCCATATTTAAAATAATTATTAAACTAATCCAGTGAAACTGTAAGAACTATTCAGTATAAACGTGCCGCCGGTAATAGTAATGTCTGGACCATCTGGTTCGCTAGGATTAGGAATAGTCATATTAGTAACTACTGATCCTGGAATTTCTACACAAGACCAAGTACCATTAGTATAGTGTGCGTAAAATTCGTCCCAGTTGCCGCCTCTGTTTAGTACTCTAAAAGTAGACATAGTTGGGCCGTCAGCGGCATAATTCTGAGCACCTGTGGTTGTTAAAACTGTACTACCGACACTAATGCCTCCGCCGATATCTATTCCTGGTCCTATTGTTAATGGTGCTACCATGTTGTTGTTCCTTTAAAATAATTATTAGTTTGTTAGTGTGATTGGGAATAATGTTCCAGTTTTTGGAGTGTCCCAGAAAATGTCAATGTATATAGGACCATAGTCATCAATCTGTATAATAGTTGCTGTAGTACTGTCTTGCCAAGTGATTGTACTACCGGGCCCGAATGTACTAGTTATAACAGGATTGTATGCTACTGATAATGCTTGTGAGCCCCACCCGCCTGTGCCACCGGTATCGTTAGTGGCAATGGTTAAACTGAATGGTGTGACTAAACTTATTCCGCCGCCTATAGTTATCCCTGATCCTATTTCCATTGTCATGATTTTTCCTTTTATATCTATATTTATCTACTAAGGATTACTGATTGATTTTATAACCCAAAAGTCACCACTCATCGTAGTATTTTTTATTACTTGAAAGGGCATATAGAAGTAACCATTATCACCCCAATACTTGCCCCAACTATTTCTTACTATGAATGTATCGTTATTTTTATTATATCCAACAATTAAAACAGCATGACCACCTAATAGTTTTTCTTTCCTAATATTAGGATAAGGCATAATACCTGTTCTTGCTACTGTAGGACTATCAAAACTTGAGTAAACATTAAATCCAATAGTAACTGGGTATCCATTGTCAATTGCGTTTATTACTCCGTTGAAGTCACTAACACGTTCATACAATTTAACTTTTCTTTTTTTAGCATCATTTACTGCATCTATGCTTGGTCTATTTCTAAATTTACTAATATCATATGGCCATAGATTTTCAGTTGCTATACCATACGTATAACAGGCTTTTATTCCATCACGTATATAAGCACCGCTATCGTAGTTAACTGTATTTTCTAATAATCTTTCATAGTAGTAAATGAACAATCTACTGATATCAGCAAACTTATTATTGCGTTTCATTAATAGTTCTATTGCGCCGGCAATTGCATTACCAGTACAACTACCTAATCTGCCTTGATCCTCTATTGATGAGCAATAGGGTCTTAAATCAACATAAGTAGATAGTTTTACAACTGTTGGGGCATACAGATAGTCACGTTTATCTACTTTGTCTCTGACCCAATGATATTTAGGTATAGATATTAATGATTTAATAACTTTTGATGTAGGTTTATTAAAGGTGTGATCTTCATCTGTGTTTATAACTGTACGTGGATCTTGTTTTGACATATATTATACAAATCTAGATTTATAATAATTGAAATTTTGTGTTACTTCCGCATCAGTCAACGCTCGGGTATAGATGTTAACCACAGCCATTTTAGCATTTACAGTGTCAGTTAGATCCCAGCGTTTACCAATAAAAAATCTCTGTGATGACCCGCTCCCATTGGGTGCTGATCCGCCACCAAAGTTGCCCGGTGCATATGTAACCTCACCATTGATATAGTCTTTGTATTCACTTGCACCTACAGCCATAGTAATGTTATACCAAGTTGAACCATCATGTGTCAATGCTGTTGGAATATTGTTAGTAGCATATTGTCCGCCCCAGTTAGTAGTATACCATCCAGTTTGTAGATAATTACCGGCAGCATTTATAGTAAAGTTAAATGGTCCTGAAAAGTCATCTGAGATCAAACAAGGTGCTCCACCAATTTGACTATCAGTAAAGTTAAACCATATATCTATAGTGTAAGTAGGTTGAAATGTTGGCCATGGTACGGTAAAATACTGTACAGATGGAGCACTTAATACAAAAGTTCCACCGTTGCTTGCACTCCAAGTTGGACTGTTTGATGGGACAGCTTGAACGCCAGAAACACCGTCAATCCAATTGCCTGTACCTGAATAAGTTGCTGCATCAAAATTTAATAAAAGGTCTTGCGTAACCAACACAGGGCTAATACTAATTGTGATGCCAGACTCAATTGTAAGGTTATTAATTTCTAATGGCATTGATTAATCCTATATACATCTTGAATATTCTTAATAAACTATTAAAGTTTAGTGTAACCCCAGTTAACAACTGCTGTGTTACCACTATTGTTAGTGATACCAAAGGTAAATACATTAGCAGTTGTAGTACTAACTACAGCATTACTAATATTGTTCACAGTTCCAACAATCTGCGTAGGTATCGCTGTAAGCACTAATGCATTGCCGGCATCATAATACCAACCATAACTACTACCTAATACCGGAACATTGGTATTTGTAACAACCACTGTAGCAGTATATGTAACAATACCATTTGGAATATTTCCTCTAACCCATATTGAGTAAGTACCGTTTATAGGTACGGCAAGACTTACTGTGTTAGTACCTGTTGATAATGTCCAACTACCTGTTGTTGAAGTAGCAACACCAGTAAGTTGGTTACCATTACCAATAAAAGTATTTGCTGATATAACATTAGCACCTGTAATATTACCAGTTGTACCAGCACCTGTTATGATATTGCCAGCAGTAATATTACCAGTCACACTTAAATTACTTAGTGTACCTGTACTTGTAATGTTTGGCTGTGTGCCTGTTGTTAATACAGCACTTGAATAGTTTGCTGTTAATAAGTTACCAGCATTGATATTATTTGCTATTATGTTACCAGTAACATTTAATGTACCTGTAATGTTGGCACCTGTACCTGTAATAGTCATAGTTGTATTACCAACTGCCGATATAGTTACATTACTATTTGATGTTGGAATATTGACATTACTGTTTCCATTAGCGATCATTGATTTAATGTCACCACTCAATAACACTGGACTACCGTTAGCGTAATTGATAGCAAACGTATTTGCTGGTAGTGTTAAGTTACCATTAGCATTAAAGTCCCATAGATTAGGACCCGAACCGCCATTTTGTCCTACTGCTATTCTAACAATACCTGATCCTGCTGTGGGGTTAGCATATACTGCTGCTATGTTGCTAGAGCCGACATTGGCAATATCTTCTACCCATATAGATGATACCCCTGCGTTAGCACCTGATGATAATGATAACAATGGCAGATCGTCGGTTGATTGTATCAATGCTGCATTTGTTCCAAATACACTAGTGTTACCTGCTATTACAAGATTACCGGGGAATGTTATGTTAGCACCGGCTCGGTTTAATTCTAATGCATTGTTAGCATCGGATATTCTCATAAACTCGTTTGCTTCCAAGAATCCACCAGTAGCAAATATAATATCTTTTACATTACCTTGTTCACCTGTTGCTAATACTAAACTACCATCACCTGCTACTACTGGTTGAGTAGCAATATCAAATCCATGTGCAAATACATATCCAGATCCTGGCTTAGTTATAGTATAGTTGGCATCATTAAAGCCTGAACTAGTAAAGCCTACATCTGCCCAACCTCCCGCATCAGTTCCATGATGACCATATGCTACCCAGTCAGCACTACCAACATCTGAAACATTATTGATAACTGCTTGAACATATGCTTCACTATTGCTACTTGCTACTAGTACAGCGTTTCCAAATCCAGTTAGTGAGTTAGCACCGGGGCCAATAGATATAGTTGAACCACCTAGTACAACATTGTCTGGAGCATAGAATGTACCATCATCAGCAAATGTGAATTCATGTACACCTGCATTAGCATAGATAGTCACGTTGGCACTTGCTGGACCTACAATGTTACCAGGAATATTCAAGTTACCAGTAGTATCAAATATCCACTCTTTATTAGTAGATGCATTACCTTGATCTGCTACTAATTGTACTTTAAACTGTAAGTTTGCGGTGTTAGCAGTTCCTGCTGTATCTAAACCTACAGCACCGTAACTGGTATTAGCATCTCCGCCATCACCTTGATACTCCCAACTTACGCCACCGTCAGCACCCTGAACAAATGTACCAATCGTAGTATTAGCAATACCACTAGTTAGTAATGCGTTGGTAGCGGCATCCATTTGTACACCGGCACCGGGCAATATCAATGAGCTGTTTGCACTAAATGTCCAAGTAGCATTTGCTAAACCAGTATTAGCATGTAGAACAATATCACCTGTATTTGCTAACTTAACATATAAGTTATCACTACCCAAGAATAACTCAGTTTGATACAAGTTACCGGTAGCTAAGTGAATATGATCACCATCAGATCCTGTAGGATAAACTAATAATTTTTGATTAGTAGTTGTTCCACTACCAGATGGTTGAAGAGAAATTGTATTGCCCGGTGCACCACTTGGAGTAAATCCTTCACTAAAGATAGAACCACCTTCGGGCAATGATAAATTGCCAGTAGTATCAAATGTCCATGTTGGAGTAGTATTGCTACTATCAGCCATTATAGTCACATTGCTATGTGCATATAAATTTGCGTGGGCATCGCCGGTTACACTTAATCCCGTGATATTTCCAGTATCGTTTGCTTCAAGTGTTATGCTTACATTAGCAGTAATAGTAGTAGTATCAGGTAATGTTAAGTTACCTGAAGGATCAAATGTCCAAGTGTAGCCACCTGTTTGAATATTTACATTTCCCTCGTTTATTTGACCATTAGCTGAACCGCCTCCCCAAATATTAACATTGCCACCGCGGTCGTCATAACCATAACCACCTTTAAGGTTTGCATCGCCGCCAACTGTAGCACCTTGTCCACCATAGATTTCAACATACCCTCCTCCCGCAGTAGCACTATTACCGCCGTTGATATCAACATAACCTGGAGATCCACCTGTAGTTGCTGAATCACCTGCTTCAATGCGAATGTAACCACCACTACCGCCAACACCACCTGTGGTATTAGCACCACCTTGGCCGCCGCGAATCTTAATGTCACCACCTGAACCGCTGGCATTGCCGCCGCGCCCTGCCCATAGATAAATGTCTCCACCTTCACCTCCGTCAAAGCCTTGACCAGGATTGATTACTAAGCGTTGTGAACTTGCATTGACATTAGCATCACCATCTAGTGTACTAATAATTGCTTCTTGTGTGTTATCACCAAACAATAATGTTTGACCTGTGATTGTACCACTAGGATTGTCACCACGCTGAACTGTTAATGTTGGGAATATTGTTCCACCATCTGTGCCAAACGCCCAGTTATAAGTGTTTGTTTCAATTGATATGTTACCACCGGATTCTAACTTGATATACTTGCTATCATCACCAAAGTATTGGTCAAAATAACCATTATCGCCGGTGTCAAGATGTATGTGTGTGGGAACATCACCGCCGCGTACTCTGAGATATTGCACATTACCTACACTATTAGCGCCGGGAGCCAAATACAATCCGCTACCGCCAACCTCGTCGCCGGTGCCTATAACTGATTGATTGCTAAATGTAACATTACCTGTATTAGCACCGCCACCTCCCCCAGTAGTCCAACTTAAATTACCAGCACCGTCAGTACTTAGTACTTGTCCTGCTGATCCGCCTGTAATTATTACGTTACCTATTGGACCCAAGTTTGCTACTCTAGCTACAATGATTGATCCAGTACCTAAATTACCTACATTTGCATTGCCTGTTGCTTGCAATGTCCCAATAATATTAGCACCAGTATCAGTTACCTTCATTACATTTGGTACACCGGTAACACCAATTGTGACTGGCCCGTTATTCATAACAACAACATTACTACCACCATTAACTAATTGTTTAGCAGTTGATATATTTGATAATAAACCCCCATCACCTACGAAATAATTTGATGTTACTGAGTTTCCTAAATTACTATTACCTGTTGCAATGATATTACCTGTTGCAATGATATTACCGGCACCCACATTTCCTGTTACAGTTAATCTAGTTAACGTGCCAACTGAAGTTATGTTTGGTTGAGCAGCATTAACTACTGAATATGCTAAGTTAGCCAATCCAGCTGGGACAAAATTTGCACCGCCGGCGCCTGCTAGTATTACATTGCCTAATGATTGTACATTTCCCTTTTCTGTCTTAGGGACACCAACCATATTTACCATTGGCAATAAAGCAGTAGGGGTTAAATTTGCCCCTATGTTTGCTAATCCTGTTATTTTAATTGCTGAAGTTGCCATTTACTATTCCTTATTATTATTATCCAAACGTTACGCCATTTTGTCCGATACAGTACCACTTGCTATTAATATATTGCAATGTGCAGCCATCACCTATATCATTGAATGTAATTGTTCCAGTGCCGCTAGCTTTCCATCCAGCATTACTTACTGTGATAACCATATCGCCGCCGTCTGCTACCATCATAAATGTTTTGATTAGACCGGCAGTTCCTGCTGCTAATGTTGCTGTACTAGCAGTTGATGTTGTAAAGTAACTTGCAGTTACACTTAAGTTTGCTGCTGATCCAGATGTTAAATTCTCGCTGCTACTGCCAATTGGAGATTCAATATTGATAGTTCCAGTGGTTGTTACTGTAGGATTTGTTATTGTTAGTGTATTACTTGATACTCCAACACTAGTTACTGTTCCACCTGTTGTAGTAGAACTGATAGTGATATTACCGGTGTTCCCGCTTAAACTGATACCAGTACCTGCACTTAATCTAGTTACCCCGGTGTTAGTTATAGTTATATTACCTGCACTAGTTATTGGTCCACCGGATATTAACAATCCTGTACCTGAGGCAACTAACCCAACGCTAGTAACTGTACCTACTGATGCAGCATTTGATATAGTGACTACACGACCATACTGGTCAACTTGCATAGTAGGATAAGTGTAATTCCCCGGTGTAACTCCAGTATTAGCTAACGTAAT
>JAUKPQ010002326.1:0-12376 GCA_032273045.1 Chloridella minuta
TAGTTGATCGACACGACGTACTTCAGGGGTACTTCAGCCCGAATGATTTCCTCTGCCTCTTTTGACAGGGTCCATGCGTCGTTGCTGTCTGGGTAATTGTCTTGATACTGGTTGGCATACCAGTAAGGCTCGGTCTTGAAGCGTGTCTTGAGGGCGTCCCAGTCGAAGGTGAATACCACTGGCAGACCCATGGCGTTCGGGCTTCCATTCCAGAAGCCTAGCGCAGTGCGATAATCACGGGCGAATGACAGCGCCTGACCGCGCCCGTACCCGTCATCCGCCGGGTAGAGATAGCCGTCATTCATAATGCCAATAGCGGCCAGCAGGTGGGTGCCATGGTAGAGGTAGCCACGGGATTGCTCGAAGAGATCGGCTAGGCGCATCCCCTATTTACTTGAGGGGTCCGCCTGATCAGGCGAGCCCGGCGAAAGGCCAGACCGAGACGGATCAGATCAATGTTCTTCATTCGGGCACCGTTACGGCAAGTGCGTCCTTGACCTGCTTCAGCATGGCGTCGATGGCCGGGAGTTGCGCGGTGGCGGCTGGGGTCAACCGGTCTGCCTCGATGTGCCGGACGGATGATTCGATGACCAGCCCGAGCTTCCAGACGGCTTCCAGCGCCTCACGCTGTTGGGTAAGCCTCTGGGATGGGGTGATGCCGCCGACCTTCTGGAGTGTGATGTCGAACATCCCAGCGTCCTCGTGGTTCATGGACATGGTCAGGAAGTTGGGGGCCTCGTTCGCCTGCATGGTATCCACCACCCACTGGGCGATGATACGACCAACCGGCGTCCTGAACGCCACGTCGATGCCGCCTCTGGGGGTGACGTTCATGTAGGCGACTTGGATGTCAGCTTCCTTGGCCTCTTCATCTTTCCACTTCTTGTCGAGCTTTTTCAGCGTCTTCCGAAGCTGGCTACGCAGCTCATGGGGGAAGCCGCAATCCAGCAGGCGCTTGAGCTGAGCGTCGGTCAGCTCATCTGCGACGTTATCGGGCCAGTCAGTCATGGTGCGTCTTTCAGCTCGACGGTGTAATGGCTGTAGCGGACGGTGCCACCGGGGAAGCGGGGCTTGTCCTTCACCTTTTCCCTCAGGTCAGCCAGCTCAGCCTCGGCGGCGAGCGGGTTGAGCCACGCCCCGACATAGGTCTGGGTCACATCATCGTCGAAGGGGTCTTCGGTGTGTTGTACGATAATGGTGACGACGGGGTTGGTCATTCTTGTCCGATCTTTTTGATTGTGATGTAGCCCACCTTGGGTACCGTGCCGATGTAGAAATCCGACATGGTTCGGCGCATTACCGACATGAACTCGTTACAGTGCCGGGCCTCTGACTTCATGCCATTGGTATACAGGACGATCTCGATTTCCTTGGCGGTCACGACGCCTGTTCCAATGCGTGGGCGGAACAGGTCGTTGAAGGTTCGCAGCATCAGCGCCCGGTCGTAGTAGTTCACGGCTTCTCACCGTTGTTGGGCAGGCGGCACCACTTCATCGGGTTCGCCGCCACCTCAAATTCGGAATGCGCCACGAACCACCAGTCGGGCAGGTGCGCCGCCTGATGAAAGTCCTCAAAGTGCGAGTCGTCGAAGGCGCCGCCCCACTCGATGATCCGCCACCCGGAGCCCGCATGTCTTGCGCCTTCGTAGTGGGCAGCGTACAGCGTGAGGTGTTTCTCGTCCTCGTAGAACGGATCGGCGTTGTGGTCACACCATGCGAGGATCGGGGTGCCTTTCTCCTTGATCTCCTTGAGATCAGGATGGTCCATATCGAAGAGTTCGATCATTTCCGAAGCTCCGACACGAACTCGTTGACGACTTGCCCGTCCTGCACCCAGAAGGTGACGTAGCGATGAACCATGGTGTCATCGGTATCGGTATCGATGTCGAGCCGGGCCAGCGCTTCCTTCATGATGTCAAAGGGCGTCCGGGGTTCCCACGGCTTGCCGATGGTGACCGCGTCCTTGTACTGGCGCATCAACCAGTGGTGATCACTGATCTCCTTGGCCAGATGAACGGCAGCGTTGCGTTCGAATTTACCCACGGTCATTCGTCTCCTCCGTAATTCAGGTTCAGGTATTGGGGTGGGACGTGCGTTGTCAACCAGACGCCGTTATCGGCCCGGTGGAAGACCAGTCCGTCCTTGGCCATCTTCCCGGCCTCAACGGTAAAGATAACCGGGGCGCCATGACGGCTTCCAACCGACTTGGCAGTCTCCTTATCGAGCGACAGATGGACTAACTGCCGTTTCATCGGCTTCAGACCGTGAAGGAAGATGTCTGCAACGAACTTCTTCGTCGAGCCATGGAACAGAAACTCCGGCGGAACAGCAGGCTCATAGTTCATTTCGACTTCTGTCGAGTGGCCCTGTACTGCCCTGATCTTCATCCCGTCTTCGGAGAACTGGAACCGCTTCTGGTCGTTGTTGGCGACAACGCGATCCAGTGTCTCCCGGTTGACCTGCTGTCCCATCTGCTTCAGACCCCGCAGCAGCTCGTCAACCATCACCCAGCCGCCGTCCTTCAGCGTCAACCCGGCTTTCTCCGGGGCATGGCGCAGGACGAGGCTGAGGGTCTTGCTGATCTTGGTGTCAGACATCAGTATCCCCAAAGCATAAGCGGGTTCATGTCCATCTTCTTCAGCAGATCGACTGGGAACTTGTTGCGCGGGAATGTCCGTGTGATGACGTGGTGTCCGTTCTTGGACGGATACTTGTAGTACTCGACTTCGAGCGCCGTCAGAGCACTGATCACGGCTTCGTACTCTTCTGGGGTGTCGCAGTCGAAGAGCCAGCGTTTGTCATGCTGTTCGACATGGCGCATCAAGCACGACAACCAGCGATCCGGGATCGCCTTGTAGAAGATCAGCGGGTCCTGATCGAAGGCCGCGTCCTGCATCCGCTTGTTGAAGAGGCGGGCAGCGGCCCGGATGTTGCGGGGCGCCGCCGAGGCGTACAGGCGCTCGCCTTCCTTGGACATCATCACAAGTTCGTCCACCGCCCGGCGGAACTGTTGCTCGTTGTGGGTGATTCGGCTGAATGAGCGTTGATCCGTCAAGCCATCCTTGTTCCGGCCTTTCAGCAGGAGACAGCGGGTGCCGAGCGTGTATTCTTCGGGGTGGTGGAGAAGGATCATAGTGGTACCGATGGCGGCTTTCTGCCTGAGGCTTTCAGCGCTGCTTCTCTTTCTACTTCTTTTTCCCCGTAAGGGTCGTGGGGCCAGAGCTTGTGCCGCAGATTGACGAGCTTCTTCTTGCCGATCACTGGCTCTTCGACCACGAACATCTTGAGCTTGGCCTGCTTCTGCCCCGGATACTTCTTCATCGGAAGTTCATGGTACCAGACAATCGGTGCGTCAGAGAGATGAGCAACTGACCCAACATAGCCGTTGTTCATCTTGTCACGGCTCATCATCTTGGCGATTCGGTCTGGCGAAGTGTAGTTCGGGCTCGATGGGAGATCGTACTCGTGCCATTGCCACAGGTAGAAGCCCAGTAGCTCCACCGCCATGTTCAGCGTTTTTCCGACCCCCACGAACTGGGTCCGAACCTCGATGCCATCGTGGTTGTCGTACAGAAGACCGAACTCTCCGTTACGGAACTGTTCCATCGGTTCTTCGAAAAAGGCGACGTAGCTATTCATCGGGAGCCTCCGCTCATGTCCATGTCTCGTAATGTGTTCTGAAGGTTTTTCAAGTCTTGGGCAATCAGGTCGGCGCGGGATTGAAGATTATCCGGCCAATCACTGGGGTTGCGGGCGATGATATCGGCGTTGGCCGAGATGGAGCGCGCGAGTGCTTCGACGAGTGACGTGTGGACGCTCATGTGATCAACCCGAGTTCTTTGACGGAAAGCGAGAACAACAAGATGAAGCCAAGGGCGGACAGGAGCGCCCCGAAGACGCCCAAGCAACCGCCAGAGTCCTCGTGCGTCCGGTCTTCACCGAAACGGTTGAGGAGGTAGCCAATGATGAAAAGCACTAGGATCGTGGTTATCATGACCTAGACTGTACTAGGATCGGACGACGTTGTCCAGAGGATTGCCTAAACTACCTGATCCGTCTAAATACTGGTGTCTTTACTGGGAAGCGCAACAATGACCGGCGGCATCAAAACCAAGATTACTGGCCTGCTGGAGGCTGAAGAAGCGCCTGATGCGCCGCTGGACCTTTCGAAAATGTCCGACGATGACGAAAAGTGGGCGTCGGTGATCGCGCTTCAGACCCGTCTGATCGCTATGCACCAGAAGCAGGTCGAGCTGACGACCAAGCTCCGTGAGCTGATCGCCATGCGGAAGCTGTGGGGCGCCGGGTTTGACGACAAGAAGCCGGTCAGCTCGTCATGGAAGGTCATGGGTGCGGACAAGCTCACCTATGTCATCTGGCAGGGCTCGGAAAGCCGTGAGTTCACCATCGACCAGCTCCCCGAGTTTATGCGTCCGTCGTCCTACGATCTCATCGAAATCCGCCGGAAACACCAGCTTAGCCCCTTTGCTTTCAAGAAGTGGGACCCTAAGCTTCAGGCTGAGTTGCAGCGCCGCAAGGAGCGCCGCGCCCAACAGCAATAGGCCTATATTCGTCTCATGAAGACCCTAGGTGATTTCATCGCCAAGTATTTCGATGATACTTGCGTGCTTCCGCACATGCATGGTGGCGTTGGGCTGGCGGAGATCGTCCATCGGAGAGAAGAGGGCGAAAACTACTGGATCGAAGAGCATTTCGACCACGATACGCCAATCGAAGGTAAGCTGCTCTACGTCGTCAATCCGCAGGACGAGGACCCATTCACGGAGTGGTTCATCGTCAAGATCAAGGCTGACCTGATATCCGGCACGTGGTTCGCTCTGCTGGAGAAGGCGGTGAATATGTCGGTGAATGCGGTGGGCCGAATCAGCGAAGCCAGCGGTAAGCGCTCAGGTAACCTCTACTTCGAGAACGAGGCCGACGCGGTAGTATTCGGTCAATGGTTGGTCACTATCCCCGGCCAGCCCGGTTATAGGCGCTAGATTAACCCTTTACACATTCCCCCAACACGGGAATACTCCGGCTCAATTCGTTCGGAGGGTAACCCATGTTGATCGTCGAAAGTATAGCCGAGGCGGTGACCAATGCGTCATGCCGGGGTCTGATGACTTTCCTGTACTGGTGCGACGATGTCGGCGCCAAGTTCAACACAGCGGGAACATGGGAGAACCCTCATCCCACGCCGTTCGATGGCTTCGTTGCTAGGTATGGCAGGCCTACGCCCGCTTCCGATACTGAGCCGTCATCATCCAACGTCGCTTCCCAAGACGCCAGTCATTCCAGCACGCGTAGAACGTTTGCCGGTCCATCTCATAGTCTTGCCCATACCATGGGTCGTGCAGGATGATCTTGGTGGGGCTCAGGCCGACCACCAGCGCGAAGTGCTTCTCCCGAGGGTGATCCATCGTCCGGTAGAGCACAACCGGCGTGGCGCCGCTCTCCAGCGCCCGTAGGATAGTCTCGAAGTCGGCGTTCCCCTGCTGGCTCACGTCGAAGCCCCGGAACCTCAGATAGCCGGACATCTTCCACGTCCGAGTTCCAAAGAGCGGCCCGGTATCCAGAAAGCAGGCGAGTTGATCTTCCGTAAGGGCAATACCTGCATCTTTCAGGATCATCCGGACAATGGCCGGGCCACAGGTGTGGTCCCGTTCCTGCCGGTAATATGGGGCTTGAAGCTGTATCATGCGTGGATGATAGGCCAGAATAGCCCTGCCCGTTAAATAGAAGATGGGCATGATCAAAGCTATGAAGCAAAAAATCGATGAAATCCTTGAGGAGGGGCGGGCTACGCCCCCCGATCCGAAGGATGCCATTAGCAAATGGATATATCAGAAGGTCAGGCTTGATGCAAATGCATCAAACCATCTGGCCGCGCTGGTCATCAACGCTGGCGCCGCCCGGACCAAGGATGGCAAGTCCGAAGACGCGGTGGCCAATGTTCATTCCCTCATGAACTCGTCGGCAATGCAGCCGTTCCGGATGATCGTCAAACGAGACCTTCATCTTCAGCGGCGTGTCCAAGCCAGTCAGATGGTCATGACCTGTGATACACTGGAGCAGCTTCAGGCAATGGCCGCTGCCGCTCAGAATATCAAGACAGCTTAAACCTTAGACTTGGCTATTGCCCAATTCGGGATGGTGACCGTCAGTAGCTTGTCGATGGTCTGGATATGCTGCGCTGTGGCCTGTTGCAGGTTCTCCAACGCCATCGTTACCATGACCACCGTCTGCTGAGCGGAGATCAGCGTCCTGACCCGCTCGGAGCCGATTCCGTAATCAAACAGGTTCGGGCGTTCCACCATGGTGACTTGGAGGGCGACGATGTCCATCCGCAGGTCTTCGTCGTCTGGTTTGATCTCGGCATGCAGTGCGTTCAGGTCTTTCATCGCCTGCATCAGCTCATCGCGGATGTTGTTGAGTTGAGCCTCGAAGAAGGCCGGTGTCTCATTGCGCTTGAGAATGTTGTCGAACATGCCCGGCGGCTTCAACGCTGCCTCGGTGGCGCGCTTGATCCAGCCGACTGGGTCGCATAGGTTGATGCGGGTGGCGATGGCGGTATTGCGCGCTGTTACTGAGCGCAGGGCTTTGGCGTTCTGCTCGCCCCAGTCCAATACACCGTTGGGCGAAGTCTTGAGCAATGTCGCAAAGCGCGGCTTAAGACGCATCGCGAATTGCTGCATGTTGGGATCGTTGGAGATCGCTTTCCGAAGCAGCTCATCCGACTCATCGTTATTCCCCAAGCCAATGGCGCGTGGGTTGACCTTGGGAGGCGGTGGCGGCGCTATGGGAGCCGGGGTGTTGGGCAGGCCGATAGGCCGGGGGTTCCGCACGGGCGCCGCCATGGGCATCGGTGCGGGTGCATTGGGGAGCCCAATGGGTTTTGGTGCTGACGGAGGCTGCTGCGCGGGTGGTGGCAGACCGATTGGCTTGGGTGTCCCATCCGCTGCTCTCTTCGGCGGTGGTGGCGGAGGCGGCGGAGGTTTGGGTGGACGCCCGCCGGGAGGCGGTTGGTTCACGTTGGCCATGGGAACGGTCACATCAGCATGGATGGCAGATGACGTACCATCGTTTGCTGCCGCCGGGGTTTCCGGCGGCAGCAGGGATAGTGAGATAGGCTTCGGCGGACGCACTACGCCGTGTAGAGTTTCGAAGCAGCGGCGAGACCGCCCTCGAAGCCTGCACCGGCAGCGTTGAACGCCCAGTCGCCGTCGTCACGCTTGTAGATCGAGCCGGGCTGGATTGCCGTGAACGCCGAGTAGTCGTCGGTCAGCGCGAAGCTGGCCAGTTCCTCGGTCGGGTTGCCGCCCGCGTCCATCTTGCACACGCGAATCTTGGCGCGCTTCACCATGCCGAAGTTCTGGCGACGGGCAACGGCGTCGTAGATGGCGACGATCACCGAGATTTCCTTGACGTTCGGGTCCAGCTTGTCGAGGTGGACACGAATTTGCTCGTCATCGCCAGCGGCGTCGCCGGTCAGGTTGTCGCCGGAGTGCTCGATGGCGCCGTCCTTCGTGCGCAGGTTGTTGAAGAACACGAAGTAGTCGTTGTTCACGAGCTTGGGGTCGTGGTTGGCGTCGTACATGCAGCCGAACACCGAGGCGTCGAGATCGTAAGCCGGGCCGGAGTGGTTGGTCGGCGCGTCCCAGCTCAAGCCGATGTAGAAGTCGTTGGCTCCGCCGGAGGCCTTCGAGATGTTGAACTTTTCGCCTTTGACGAGATTATGCACGGTCATGGGGTGGCTTCCTTGTGTTAGCCTGTTGATACGAAGGTAGTCTACTGAGCGAGAGGCTGCTTGTCTTTGCTGTTGGCGTGCATCGAGTGGAGCAGCGCGCCGCCGAGGATGGCCGCACCGACCATGCCAGTGACCCATTCCGGGATGTGGACGCCAGTGACCGACACGAGGATGATCGTGGCCAGCGCGATGATGGCGTAGAATGCGCCATGTTCGAGATAGCGGTATTCATCCATGACGCCTGCATCAACCATGTGGATGGTGAACGAGCGAACGAAGAAGGCTCCGGCGCCGAGACCCAGCACGATGTACGGCAGGTAGGTGGTCAGGGCGAAGGCGCCGATGACGCCGTCGAACGAGAAGCTGGAGTCCAGCACTTCGAGGTACAGGAAGCCGAGGATGCCCTGCTGGATGATCTTGCCAGCGCCGGTACCGGCAGCGGCAGTCACAGCTTTCACGCCGTCGTCTTCGTCGTCTTCTTCGGTAGCGCCGCCCATGAGCGTGCCGAGACCGTGGGTAATGACGTAGGTGGCGAGGCCGACGATACCAGCGTAGAAGAACGCGTGGCCTTCTTCGGTGGAGTGGGTGAAGGACGCCACGAGGAACAAGACGCCGATGGTGATCGCAGCAGAGATGCCTTCGATCTGGCCGAACTTGGTCAGGCGCTTCTCAGCCCATTCCATCCAGTAGGTGTGCTTCTCTTCGAAGAAGAAGTTCAGGCCGACCATGAGGAGGAAGGCGCCGCCGAAACCAGCGACTTGAGGATGTGCGGCAGTCAGGATCGCAGCGTATTGCTCCTGATCATTGAGCGCCATGTCGATGACTTCGAGCGGGCCGACCTTGCCGATGACGGCGACGATCAGAAGCGGGAAGAGGATACGCATCCCGAAGACGGCGACGAGGATGCCCCAGAACAGGAAGATGTCACGCCACTTCTTGTCCCAGTGTTTCAGGATGCGTGCGTTGACCGCCGCGTTGTCGAGCGAGAGGCTGGTTTCGAGAATGACAAGGAAGCCCACGGTGACCGCCGCCGATGGTCCTCCCATGAAGAACGCGGTTACTACCGCCGCCACCGCAAATGAGATGGAGATGTAGTAGTAGCTCCACGGGTTTCGTTTCGCCGTCAGTGTAGCAGTAGACATTTCGATGTTCCGTCCTTGTTTCTGAAACCAGCCGTTTCGTTGATCAGGTGACCTGATGTTTCTTCAGGAACGCCACGAGTTCGTCCGTGACGAGTTGCGAGTAGACTTCGTCGTCCGACATGCCGAAGCGCGGCAGGTAGACTTCACCGACGTTGTCGAAGTCGTCCGCCATCCGGGAAATGGCACGGAAGTCCTTCTTGGTGCCGCCGATGCCGACGAAGTGGTAGTAGATGCGATCCGCACCGCTGGCCTTCAGCGCGCTCAGCGCGTTGTTGAGGTCGCTCGGTTCGCCATCCGTGATGACCAGCATCATGACCGGCGAGTTGTCGCCGGGCGTTGACACGGTCTTGGCGCCCATACCAAAGAAGCCGCCCTTCTTCTCGGTCTTGCCGCCGAAGAAGTGAGCCTGCGCCGCCGTGATGATCGGAGCATACTGAGTGCCACCGCGCGTGCGAATGCCGTTGCTCGCGACGTAGTTCTCGTGGTCTTTCGGCGTGCAGACGCCGACGTATTCGCAGGCATCGTCGAACTTGAAGATGTCGAGTTCGCCGTTGTCATCGAAGCGCATTGCAGCGCCCATGAGCTGGTCGAGTGCCTTCTGAAGATCACCACGAGCGATGATCCCGGACATCGAGCCGGAGATGTCGAGCGCCGCCGCGACACGCATCTTCGGGATGGTGGTGACACCCTTCTTGAGGAGAAAGTCGGAGACCTTCTCGGCTTTCTTTTCGAGATCGAACTGGCTCATGATGATTTCCCGCCTCCGGCTGCACCGGAGAGTTGTTTGGGTTGATTGTTACGAGCAAGCCTTTCGGACAGCTCGCGGCTCTTCTGTTCCAACAGCGGCGCTTCGCGAGCGAGGCGGGCCTTGGTTTCAGCACGGATGCGCTCGATGTCGTCGAGCGCTTTCAGAACAGCATCGTGGTTTGCCGTGATGGCCTCGATGCTGACGTTCGAACGGCCCAGCGCGGTCTGAATGGCGACAGTATTGGCACCCAGTGCGGCAGCGTTCTTCTTGATGGTGGCATCGGTCAGGTCGTCGATGCTGGTCGCCATGGCGGCGCCCTTGGTCTGCTCCACGTTGATGATGTACAGAGTGAAGGTCTGTTGCAGCAGCGGAAGCGTAGTGGCCTTCAGGTTCCCGAACTTCTGGGACAGCGCCGACGAGTTTTGCTGCATCAGGTTGATCTGGGCGATCTGCTGTTGCGCCACGACCTGCGTGCGGCGGTGGTCATCAGCACGCTGGAGCGCCCAGTCGATGGTGCGCTGCCATTCTTGCGCCTTCTGGGCGGAGAACGGATCGTTGGGATCGACTGTCGGCGGGTTCGCTGCCATGTAGGCGGCGCCAGCGGTGTAGTGCTCGATTTCCTTCGTCAGGTTGTCGTGCTCGGTCTGTGTGATCATCTTGATCTGCTCAAGGTCACTGACGCGGTCACGGAACTTGGCGATGTTCTGGTCGATCTCGCCAACGAGGCGATTGACGACGCCATCGACCTTCTCAAAGTTCTGACGGATGCCTTCCATCTTCCCTTTCAAGAAGCCGAAGATGCCTCCCTTGCCCTTCATGCTGTTCGGGTCATAGCCCTTGGCGGCGGTGAGGGTGTTGCCGAGCAGCTTGCCGAGATCGTCCATGTCGCTGAGTTTGGCGATGCTGGTGATCTTGCTGGTGGCGTTGGCGATGTTGCTCTGCGCCGTCGATGGCTGATCACTGATGGTCAGGATGATCGGCGCTTGTGCGGGCGTGGCCACGGCGACTTCGGTCGAGCCGGTAGGCATTGACTGCACTACTTGCGAAAGAGGGTGTCCGATACTGATGGACTTCGGCTTAGTTGTCATGATTGCATCCTTAACCGTCCTAGACTTGCTTGTCTAGTCTTTAATTAACATCGTCTTCAAGAAGTGCAACAAGAAACTGCTGCAAGCCTTAGACACGGTTGTAATGTAATCCTATTGGAGCCGATTTGGCAAGATGAAATCGGGGAAGGCTAGCTCGTCTCGGCCCGATTAAGCTGAAGGATAACCTTGGGGGCGAGCCTGCCCTGCGCCTCTTCCCCGCCATTGTAGTAGCGGACATCCGCCCAGATGTACTCGATGCCGTGCTTGTGGGCATAGGCCAACCGGTGGTTGCCCTCGACGATATAGCCCTCACCCCAATGATTGATACCGACGAGTATCGCGTGGTTCTTACTATCGAAGTTCTGGGGGTCACCGCCCACTGCGGTGTCCAGCATTTCTGCTTTGGCGCCGCCATGTCGGAATGCTTCCTCGCCTCGGGCGCCCTTCAGCTTAATTAGAAAGCTCACAGGTAGGCATAGCTTGTCGGTGAAGTATCCGGTGATCGCTCCAGTGATACCGCTGTAATGCCCCTCGGAAGCGGTGCGTTGCTTGTTCTTCAGCCATTCCCCGCCGGGGTTATCCCGCTTGAACTGGACTTGTTCTTCAAAGAGATCACGGAGACGCATGGGTTATGCCGCCTCACTCTGCTTGTTCTTCAAGTATTGGTTCCAATGCGAGCGAACGGTTGGTTCTGATAATCTGAGTTTGGCGGCGACTTCGAGACTGGTCATATTCTGAGACCGCATCATGACGATCTGTTGCTTGATCTCCGGGGTGATGGGCGACATGGTGGGTGGTAGTCCGGCGGCGGTGCGGCGTTGGGTGGCTGTTGCACGAAGCGAGCTTAGGTTTGGTTCCTTACCCTGATCCCGGATCATGGCGGCTACCGCTTTCACGAGATCACGGGGTTGTTCCATGCCAGTTGCGATCAACTTGTCCATCTCGGCGCTTACTGAGAAGGTCTTCTGATACTTGCCTTTTCGTCTGTAGAAGTCTTGAAGTTCGTCTGGGGTGACGCGCCAGTGCTTACACATCCGGTCAATTCCGTCTGGCTCGTCCTTCAACTTGTCAATGATAGTATAGGCTTTGTGGCGCAGGTTCTTGATCTTCTCGCGGAAGATCACCTTATCCGGGTCAAGTTCCATGTCTGTTCCAATAGTGATGTGGTTGTCACCCTCGTTCCGGCCAATGATGACATCCCGGACTTCCGTGCCTTGGTCACCTACGCCCTTCCAGCCGTCAGGCGTGTAGAACCACTGACGGGTTGATTTACGCGGGGGCTTCCGGGCCTCGAAGATGTCGCTTAGGCGCATTGTATATTTACCAGTTGCTTGACAGGTCGCCAGTAATCGAACAATGTATTCTTAGATCACTCCAGCCAAGGACAAGCTCGTGACCAACCGTATGAAAGGCCAACGTTTCTTCTGCCTGATGCGCCCCAAGCAGGGGTCACAGGTCACCGAGGGCACCTACGAATGGCAAGAATTCGAAATGCTGGGCGGGCTCTATCCGATTAGGGGCGATGTCTGGGCACACAACTGTTCCGGCATGGTCACGCGGGAGACCCTGAAGAAGGAGGGTTGGCGTGTCGAGGCAGTCGAAGTCATCCCCACCGCTGCCCTCGAAAACTCTATATACGCTGCCACCCA
>JAUKPQ010002435.1:0-15260 GCA_032273045.1 Chloridella minuta
CTCCAGTACTACCAATCGTACCTGTAGCACCTGTAGCACCAGTAGCTCCAGTTGATCCAATTGTACCTGTTGCGCCGGTTGCGCCGGTTGCGCCGGTTGCACCTGTTGTTCCTCTTAGACCTGTTGCTCCCTGTGTGCCAGTTGCTCCTGTAGCTCCAGTTGATCCAATTGTACCTGTTGCTCCAGTGGCACCTGCACCTGTAGCTCCCTGTGTGCCAGTAGCTCCGGTAGCTCCGGTAGCTCCAGTTGATCCAATTGTACCTGTTGCCCCTGTAGCTCCAGTTGAACCCAAAACACCTGTTAACTGACTACCATTACCCAAGAAATAGCTTGCTGTTACGTTAGCTGTAAAATTACCAGTGTTAGCAAATATAACATTTGCACCAGATATATTACCACCTGAACCGGAACCTGCTATAAAGTTAGCAGCACTTACATTGCCACTGAAATTACCAGTATTAGCACTAATACTATTAGCACCAGTTAAATCACCACCAGTACCTGAGCCAATTGTAAGATTAGAAGATACATTAACACCAGTACCAGTAACAACTAATACATTTGCGTTACCCACTGCTGATATGTTGACATTTCCATTAGCTGACGGAATATTTACATTACTATTACCATTGCTAATGCTGCTTGTGCTAAGACCGGTTAACTGACTACCGTTACCAATGTAATAAGTTGCACTTACGTTACCGGTAACAGTCAATACATTAGTAGTTTTGTTAAATGTTAAGTTAGCACTACCATTTGCAGTACCTGCGTCATTGAATACGATTTGTGTGTTGCTACCCGCAACAGGTCCTGTTGAGCCGGTAGCACCATTATTACCTGCTACACCAGTAGCTCCAGTTGCACCTGTTGTACCTATGTAACCTGTTGCACCAGTTGCACCAGTTGTTCCTTGTACACCAGTAGCTCCGGTTGCACCTGTTGTACCTACATAGCCTGTAGCACCTGTAGCACCTGTGGCGCCAATAGTACCAGTAGCTCCAGTTGCACCTGTCGCGCCAATAGTACCAGTAGCTCCGGTTACACCAGTAGCTCCTGTAGCTCCAGTAGCACCTGTACTACCTATGTTACCTGCTACACCAGTAGCACCTGTACTACCATTGTTGCCTGTCAATCCAGTAGCGCCTGTTGATCCATTTGAACCTGCTGTGCCGGTTGCACCTGTCGCGCCAGTAGAGCCTTGATTACCAGTAGCACCTGTGGCGCCAGTTGTACCTATATAACCTGTTGCACCAGTAGCGCCTGTTGTTCCTTGTATACCCGTTGCACCTGTTGCACCTGTTGATCCATTTGAACCTGCTGTGCCGGTTGCACCTGTCGCGCCTGTTAATCCAGTGGAGCCTGTTGCTCCGTTATTACCTGTGACGCCCGTAGCACCTGTTGCTCCGTCATTACCAGCAACACCTGTTGCACCTGTAGCGCCAGTAGTACCTATATAACCAGTTGCACCAGTAGCACCAGTACTACCTATAGTACCGGTAGCACCTGTAGCACCAGTCGTACCTATATATCCAGTTGCGCCTGTAGCACCAGTCGCTCCCGTAGCGCCATCATTACCAGTGACACCTGTAGCACCAGTAGCGCCTGTAGCGCCTGTAGGTCCTGTTGCACCTTGAATACCTTGTACAAGTGCTAAGAATAATGGATGATTATTAGCAAAGTTAGTAGTACCGGTACCTCCTGAGCCTGTTGCAGATACAGGCAATGTCCAATAACCCGTATTATTTGTAGGAGAACCTGTAATTAAGAAATCTTGATAATTAGCACTATCATTTTGATCTTGTATAAGAATTGTTTCTGTCGCAGATAGTAATGATAAAAATACATCAATATCAGTACCATCATCTGTCAAATGACTGACGTTAATAGATGTTGCGTTAATCTGAGTAACATCACTCCAAAGTATATATCCATTGCCTGGATCACCTGAAGTAGCACCTGTATTCGCTTTATATAAGAATAAACTTGTACTTGTACCTCTAGCACCAGTAGCACCTTGTGTACCTGTTGCGCCTGTGGATCCTAAACCAGTAGCGCCAGTTGCACCATCATTACCAGTCAATCCAGTAGCTCCTGTAGCGCCAGTTGTACCTATGTAACCCGTAGCACCCGTAGCACCAGTTGTTCCTTGTATACCAGTTGCACCCGTTGCACCTGTTGATCCAGTGTATCCAGTAGCACCGGTCGCTCCTTCATTGCCAGTAAGTCCAGTTGCGCCAGTTGCACCGTCGTTACCAGTGACCCCCGTTGCACCAGTTGCGCCTGTTGATCCAATGTTACCAATAGCACCAGTAGCACCTGTTGATCCAATGTTACCAGTAGCACCTGTAGCACCTGTTGTTCCTTGTATGCCAGTAGCTCCTGTAGCGCCAGTTGTACCTATGTAACCCGTAGCACCCGTTGCTCCGTCATTACCTGCTACACCAGTAGCTCCAGTTGCACCTGTACTACCTACTGTACCAGTTGCACCGGTCGCTCCGTCATTACCTGTTGCACCTGTTGCACCTGTTGCACCAGTTGATCCAATTGTACCTGTTGCTCCAGTAGCGCCTGTTGTTCCTTGTATGCCTGTTGCACCTGTTGATCCAATGTTACCAGTAGCACCTGTTGCTCCTGTTGATCCAACTGTACCAGTTGCACCAGTTGCACCTGTCGTACCTATATAACCAGTAGCACCTGTTGCTCCTGTTGATCCAACTGTACCAGTTGCACCAGTTGCACCTGTGGTTCCTATGTAACCCGTTGCACCAGTAGCTCCTGTTGCACCAGTACTACCTATAGTACCAGTAGCGCCTGTTGCACCAGTTGATCCAATTGTACCTGTTGCTCCAGTAGCGCCTGTTGTTCCTTGTATGCCTGTTGCCCCTGTTGACCCTTGATTACCGGTCGCTCCAGTAGCTCCTGTTGTTCCTTGTATGCCTGTTGCACCCGGTGGACCATAAGCATACAATGCTGCACAGAAATATGTTCCGGAATTAGCATTGATTACTTGATTAGTCGTGTTACTTGTAAAAGCAGTGACTTCAATATAATCAGTTGTACCATTGAAGTAAAGAATCTCACTACCAACTTGGTTATAAGCAGTTGCGGTCTGCATGGTAGTTTGCCAAATAGCAACTTGTGTAGTACCGTTCTTACGGAATTGAATGTTAGTTTGTGCGTTGCTAAGGACTGCGGCTGCCCAGTTAATACTAACATCCAATGAATAATAACCTGCTATGTTTGGTTGAAACTTATTGCTAGTTAGCCAATTATTAGGATCAACGTCATCAACGAATTGAACAACTGTATCAGCGCCGGTAGTGATCGTTTGATTACCAGATAACTGTCCTTTTACAACATAATTACCCGCTGTCAATTGCCCACCGTCAGCACCTGTTGCGCCTTGCGGTCCAGTAGCACCTGTTGTCCCTTGTATGCCTGTTGCACCAGTTGCGCCTAAACCTGTAGCACCAGTGGCTCCCGATAAACCCGTTGCACCCGTAGTACCTGTCGCACCAGTTGATCCAATGTTACCTGTTGCACCTGTTGCACCTGTAGCTCCGGTACTACCTATTGTACCTGTTGCACCAGTAGCACCAGTTGATCCAATGTTACCTGTAGCTCCCGTAGCACCAGTAGTACCGATGTATCCCGTAGCGCCAGTTGCTCCTGTTGATCCAATGTTACCAGTGGCACCTGTTGCGCCAGTTGTACCTATGTATCCTGTAGCTCCTGTTGCGCCAGTCAATCCAGTTGCGCCTGTTGCACCCGTAGTACCTATGTAGCCAGTTGCGCCTGTAGCGCCAGTCAATCCAGTTGCACCTTGAATACCTACTGCACCTGCTAAGTTTACACTCCAAGTAGCATATGTGCCTGAACCAACAAAAGTACTTTTATTAAACGCTAGTGCCCCGGTTCCAGCAGTGTAGCTAATAACAGTACCATATTGAATATTATTTACGTCATACGCTATAACAACATCTTGTCCAGTAGAATAATCAACATTTATATCAGCTAATGTGATAGTTTGAGAACCGGTGTTACCTAAAGTAAACGATGTGCTAGATGTAGTAGAGTATTTGTCTCCGTCTAGACCTGATGCACCAGTAGAACCTGTTAAGCCAGTAGCACCTGTGGCACCAGTAGCACCTGTTGATCCAATGTTACCAGTAGCACCTGTTGCTCCTGTCGTACCTATATAACCAGTAGCACCTGTTGCTCCTGTTGATCCAACTGTACCAGTTGCACCAGTAGCACCTGTTGTTCCAATATAACCAGTTGCACCAGTTGCTCCGTTATATCCAGTGGCGCCGGTTGCACCTGTAGCACCTATCTCTCCGGTTGCACCAGTCGAACCAGTTAAACCAGTTGCACCTGTAGCACCAGTTGTTCCTTGTATACCAGTTGCGCCGGTTGCACCTGTTGCACCTGTTGCGCCTCTAAATCCTGTAGCGCCTGTAGCGCCTGTTGGACCAGCGGGTCCTCTTGGGCCCTGCGGTCCGGCATTTGATAACTCTAATGCAACATAGTCAATATATGTAGTGTGTGCTGGGTTACCAGTGTTACTATGAAATAATCTTAATGCAACATTACCGGCGTCAATGTAAGCAGTATCATCAATTACATTTAATGCAAAAGCATAATAATAACCTAAGCCAGTGTAACTTCCAATGTTATCCCAGTTTTGTAATTCTACTGTTGTGGTTACAGAATCATCACTCAATGTTACTATACTACCACTGCCAGTACCAACACCAACTGTTATCTGAGTAGAGTTAACTACAGACAATACATAATACAACACACCCGCTGTAAGTCCACCTACATTAGCTCCAAATATAATAGTTTGACCATCATACATGTTAGTAGTTGAACTTACTGTTACATAATTAGTAGTTACTTGAGTTGAAACTGTAGCAGAAGGTAAAGTAAATGATGTATTATTGTTGTATAACTGAACATAGATAGTATGACCAGATGATGCGGTATAGTTGATATTCATTACAACTAAATTGAAGTTCGTAATATCAACAAACCCAACGTTAAAAATCCATGCAGGAGCAGCACCTGAGCCGTCAGTTAGTACATATACACCGTCGGGCTCATTGTAGTCACCAAACACTTGAATACTATATAAATCACCAGTAACGTATACACCATTTAATAGAGAAAGACTATTCGCTATGTATGTTGTAGTAGTTGGTGTATTTTCGACCCATTGCAAGTTACCAGCACCGTCTGTTTGTAAAATTTGACCATCGACACCGCCGGTGATTTCTACATTACCAACATTACCTAGATGACTTTTACCATTGACGGTCAAATCAGGTGTTGATACATTGCCACTAGCATCAATAATGATGTTGGCGTTTCCGGTTAAATCATCAACTGAAAAACCACCAACTGAATTCAACGATTTACTTGCCATAATTAGATTGTTCTAGCCTGTGTTACCCAAACTGTGCTGTTACTACTTGCAGGTGTGACTTGTAATCTTAAAAAGCCCCCTACTACATTGACTGCTAAACTTCCTGTATATCCGCCTAGTTGTACAGTTCCAAAAACTGCATAATCAACTGCCGTACCATCAGTAACCGCTTGAACGGTAGCAACACTATATTTACCCCCGGAATCAATTGACTTAACTAAAAACTCAGCACCTGTAATTCCAGTAGCATTTAAACTTGCAATAGTTTGGTTAGCAGTTACACTTGTAGTTGTTACATTACCACTAGATATACTAGTTATCGCTGCGTTACCAATGATTAACGTTGAATTTGCTGTTACATTCGTACTTATTAGATTACTTGCAGAGACATTACCACTGAAGTTGCCAATATTACCGTTAAGCTGAGTTGCTATGTTGACATAATTAGCAGTTGCTAGATTACCAAGATTGGCATTTAACGAATTAATATTGCCCGGTGATGTGAATGAACCGTCCTGTGCAAATGTCCATGTATTGGCAGTTGTACCACCTGTACCAGTTTGCACTGTTACGTTACCACCACGTAACTGTTTTAAGTTTGTTTGGGCAGTATCTAATTGTAGTTGAGAACCTTCAAATGTTCCACCTACGATCTGTGATGCGCCACCTAATGTGACTTGACCACCTGGACCAAATTGTGTCGCATTACCATTTGAAGTAATTGCTATGATTCCAGCCGCACTGCTTAATTCAATACGTGTATCATATGTGCTGGCGTTCTGATAGATTACCGGAGTAGATACATTACCGCTAAAGTTAGCAGTGTTACCTGTAATATTTAAGTTTACAGTTAGTGCATTTGTAATTGTTGTACCAGTTACATTTGCATTACTAGTAAACACAGTATGGTTTGAAGTAATGTAATCTGCTAATAAGTTTCCACCAATATTTGCAAAGTTAGTGAAAGAAGCATTATTACCGTTAATATATGCGTTACTTGTAACGTTTCCATTAGACTGTATTGATCCGTCTACTCTTAAGTTGCCGGTGATATTAGCAATATTACCAATACTTAAGTTGTTTGCAGTAACGTTGCCGTTACTCAAGTTATTCCAACTCAAGCTGCTGAATGTTGCGTCACCGACGTTTGGTGTTGTTAGATTTGCACTAGCTTTAACAACAATATTTCCACCAGAAATATCAGTAGTTACACCATCTACATTCGCAGAGATGATAGTACCATCGATAGCAATACCATTGCCTGCGGTGTAAGAGCCTGATGCACTGAATTGACTGAAGCCAATATTAGTGACCCCAAATAATATTTCACCAACTGGGGTAGTTAGTACATATGATGACCCTGCTGCGTTATTACCTTCTTGTACAAAGAAGTAATCACCGTACCCTAGACCTGTTGTACTCTTAGGATCATATGTGTCTGCATCACTACTTCTTGTTAATACCCATTGAACACCTGGTCCAGGGCTATTAGGAGCACCAACCGTTGTAACAACATAAATGCCGTTTTCAAACTGATTTGTTTGCCCTTGAACTAACACTCTGTTAGTTGAAGAAAGGGTGATACTATCAATAGAAATTACTGCATTTGCTCCAGCATTTGTAAGAGTTGCTCCCACACCCGGATTACCAAGTGCAGGTTGTGTTAAACCAGTTGCATTCGTAAGAGTAGTAACTTCAGCTCCATAGAACCCTGCCTTGACAGTTATTTGATTTAATGCAGGCGTGCTATAAACAAAGTATGCCTCATTACCAATAATTCCATCAAATGAATTTGTCCAATATATTTCATCACCGACATTTAAACCGTGATTAGTACTGAATTGAATAGTTTTACCACCAGTAATATCAGTAGTAGTAAGTGCAGTGCCACCGTCATTGTATGTTGCATTTAAGTTAGTTGTACTTGTAACTACTACCGGAGTATGTATTGATAAACCTTGAGCAATGCTATCGACATATTCTTTTGTTGCTGCATCGTTAGGATTTACAGGAGCACCCACTTGAGTAATATGATGTAAACCTACATCAACGTTACCAGTTCCAGACGGGTTAAGAACAATGTTTTGATTAGTACCAGCTGCACTAATAGTGATAATACCCGACGGAGCAGTAATATTTGATGTTAGTACACTACCAATATTAGCTTGACCAGTGACATTAGCATTCGCACCATTTAAGAAACTGTTTGCAGTAACATTACCATTTGATAGTATGTTACCTGCAGTGGTATTAATTTCTCCATCAACATACAATCCAGTTGTTGTGAATGAAGCAACGTTAGCTGATCCGTTAATTGTGATTTCTACGTTAGCATTACTGTATACTTTAACATTACTATTACCGTTAGCTAATGAACCAATGATGTTAGACCCAGTTATGTTACCAAGAACATTTAAGTCGTTAGCAACATTAACGTAATTAGCAGTTGCTAAATTACCCAAGTTAGCATTTGATGAGGTAATGTTGCCTGTAAAGTTTGCTGTATTACCTGCTAATTCTAAGTTAACAGTTAAGTTATTAACTCTAACATTAGATGTAAAGTTTGCAGTGTTACCAGCTAATTCTAAGTTAACAGTTAAATTATTAGATATTACATTGGCTGTATAGTTAGCAGAGTTAGCAGAAATATTATTAACACCGGTTATATTTCCACCGGTCATTGTTATATCACCACCAGACCCTGATGTAGAAAAATCACCGGCTGTAACAGTGCCTGTAACATCTAATGAACTTAGTGTTCCTACACTAGTAATATTTGGTTGAGCATTTGTGTAAACTGTACCCGCTACTAGTGCATTTGCTACTTGCCCGGATACATTTGCACCTGATACGCTATTAGCTGAATCTGCAACATTAGCATGATTTGCTCCGCTTACATCACCGGTTACATTACCACCTTGAATGTTGCTTAGATTGTTACCTGAACCAATAAAGAAATTAGCATATACTGCGTTACCTAAATTTGCTGACCCAGCTGCTGGACCTGTTAAGTTGCCGGTCGTGTCAAAATTCCATTGCTCGGCACCAGTAGAATTAATATAAACGTTTCCGTTACTCGTCGGAACAGAAACATTACTGTTACCATTTTGAATTATTGTTGGGCTACCTGTTGCTGACCATGTTAAGTTACCTGCTCCATCAGTAGTAAGTACATATCCACCTGTTCCACCTGTAATATGTAGATTACCAACAGCACCTAATGATACGTTGCCAGCACCAGTGAAGTTTACATTTGTATTAGCTACGAGATTTGTTACAGTGATGTTGCTTGAAACGTTAACATAATTCGCAGTAGCAAGATTACCTAGATTAGCATTATCAAACTGAGCGTTGCCGGCTACAGTTAGATATCCAGTGACGTTAGCACCAGTTCCAGTTACAACAACAATGTTAGCGTTGCCTGTGCTACTGAATGTAATATTAGCATTCGCAAGAACTTGTATATTACTATTGCCATTAGATAATCCCGAAGAACTTACCGAAACAAAACTTAGATTACCCAACCCATCTGTTTGAATAACTTGACCGGCACTGCCACCAGAAATATAAACGTTGCTGATGCTGTTTAGATTAGATGTGCCGGTTGTACTAAAGTTATTAGTAGTTATATCACCATTAGCCAATATGATATTAGCCGGGGTTTGTCCTACTGAGAAACCTGCTACTGAGTTTAGGGGTTTTAGTGCCATTTTTTTATCCTATATCTTATATTTATCAAAACCATTATCCTGCATATGCGGTAATCAACATCTTATATGTGATCGCATTACTTGAGTTTGGAGTTACTTTTAACTCTAGTGACGGCGGGGTTATGATATTACCTGCGTCATAGTCTACTTCGAAATTGCCGACACCGCCGTTAACAAACAGACTGGCATACTCATTAAATTGAATAGTCCCATCATAATATAACGAACTGATCTTACAAAATGATCTGCTGGGGCCTGCTGGCTCTGTGGCAAAAATTTCAAATTCTACACCTGATATGTTAGATACTGGTATAGAATATATAATCTGTTGTGCTGCTGCACTTGCTGTAGTAGCAAAGTAAACATAGCTAGTAGACCACTTGTATGATCCTGCACCCATCTGAACTGAGTTAGCAATTAAGTTTCCACCTACTTGAAATATTTTACTATAGTCATCATATGTTAGATATGCACTAGCACCAAATGTTCCATTGTTATTAAACTGAACTTGAGTGTTACTGCCACCTGGTGTACCATTGCCACTACCGCCACCTGCACTCCAACTTAGATTACCGGCGCCGTCTGTTTGTAATACGTAACCATCAATACCACCACTAATGTGAAGATTAGCTACATTACCTAAATTAACATTAGTTGCACCTTGAAAGTTTGCAGTTGTATTACTCTTTATAGCAGGTACTATTAATAACCCCGTGCTACTGTTGAAGGTAAATGCTGCTACGCCACCAAATGCACCTGCATTATTAAACTGAACTTGAGTATTAGTTCCACCAGGACTGCCATTACCTCCCCCGCCGCCTGCATTCCAACTTAGATTACCTGCTCCATCAGTAGATAATACATATCCAGCATCTCCACCGGTGATGTGAATATTTGCTATATCACCTAATGAGATATTACCACTAGTTGTAGTGTTTACATTGCCGGTAACAGTTAATGTACTAGTGACCGTTGTATTGCTAGTAGAAACGTTAGTAGCAGAAACATTAGATACAGTTAATAAACTTGTATTCTTGTTAAATGTAAATCCACTTGATCCGCCAAATGAGCCTGCATCATTATATTGAATCTGTGTGTTAGCGCCACCTGGTGTGCCGTTGCCGCCACCACCGCCTCCAACAGCCCAAGATAAGTTACCTGCTCCGTCTGTTTGCAAGAAATATCCATTGTTGCCACCAGTAATACTAACTTTAGAAACATTACCTAATGATAATATGTTTCCATTCCAAGTGACATTTGGAATACCAGTGATGGCTCCGTTATTATTGAATAGTAATTGTGTGTTGGACCCAGCTGGTCCTGGCGCAAATGGTTGACCATTAGCATAGCGATAGTTGTCTGAATAGATAGTCCCTGCAGCAACATTACCTGTCAAATTCAAGAAGTTAGATATAACGTTTCCGTTACTATCAACTACTTGTACTGCAGGTATGCCAACTGAAAAACCACCAAGACTGTTAAATGGATCTGACGACATGTTTGTTCCAAAATGTTATATAGTATTTATCATTTTGGTCAACTATAAACCAACGAAAAAAGCACTAGAAAAATCTTTTTTCTCTAAATACATCATGCTTACTCAACAACCAACAAGACCCTACTGCGAAAATTGCAAGATATCATTATCTAAACCTAATGGCGTGAGTAAACATGGGTTTAAGAAGTGGCACAAATACTGTGTACAATGCAGCAAAGCAATGTACAATACTCAGTATGGTTACTTACTACATAAGAAAAAGTGTTGCGAGAAGTGTAAGTTTGTACCGGAAGATAGTTGCCAACTTGATCTAGCATACAAAGATGGGGACAACAAAAACAAATCTGTTAAGAATCTATTAACACTATGCGCCAACTGTGATAGATTACATCAAAAGAAATTAAAAGAAAAGCGTAAGAGTATATTAGATATAACAGTTGACGCTGATGTTACTATATAATTACAACGAAAACGGATTGTTTGATTGACTAGTTGCTGTGCCGTTGTTTGTTACGGTAGCTGCATAAGTTGATGTATCAGTGATGTACCCTGAACCCAATGGTGTAGTTAACAATAAACTTGTCTGTGTTCCTGTAATTGCTCTTGCACCACTGCCATTTTGATTAAGAATCTGTGTACTAGACAGTGGTCCAGGTGGAGGAGTGAATGAGGTTTGTGTATATAATGCAGTACCATTAACAAATTGAAGATTAGTTATATAGTTAATCGTTCTATATTGTGCGTTAACACCAAAGTCTTTTGTACCAATCAATGCACTAGTAGTACCAGGAGATATTGCTCCTGTACCAAAACTAGCATTGACATAATCTGCGGCTCCGTTAAGATAAATTATAAGTTTGCTTCCTGTTCTTACTACTGCTACATGATTCCATACTCCTGTACTAATAGTAGTTGCCCCGCTATAACTAGTACCAGTAAAAAATGTTGTTTGTCCTAATCCATTTATATGAAACAACCAAGCGGCTGCGGATCCACCGTTAACACGAGCATCAATTATACCATTACTACCGGCTAATAGTGTTGTCATATTAACCCATGCTTGGATAGTAAAATCTCCTGTCAAATTCCACACGGTAGAACTCGGTACAGTTAAGTAAGACACTACTGTCTGGTCAAATAATAAACTACCCCCGGAAGTCATCGGGGTACTAGCATTATAAGTTACAGTTCCAGTAGGAGTAAGAGTGTAGTTATTAGTACTACTATCAGTTAGATAAGTCCCAGCCGATGCTACCTTTAATAACAGTTGTGTATTTGATACTGTTGTTACTGGAGTTAATGGCTCAGTTGGTGGGATAAATCCACCGGTGTATAGTGCAACACCTTTAACTAATCTTGCATTAGCAATATAGCCTGGACCAAAGTAATTAGCTGATGTATCTCTTCCTCGACCTATATTTACTGTTCCAGTGCTAGTAAAATTTTGATTCATTCCTGTTTGAGTATTACCAAGAACACCGTCAACATATGTTGATATAGTAGTACCAGAACGAACTAGTGCAACATGATGCCATGCATTAAGTGATACAATTGGTCCTGTAGTTTTGAAGTAATCTGTAGCACCAATGCCAAAATATAATTGCCCAGCTGTATAAATAGCAAAGAACCAGTCAGTAGTTGCTCCGCCTTTACCAAATATTGGATTGACACCTGCTACATAACTATTGAGATACACCCATGCTTCGGCTGTCCAGTCTCCCGAACCCATTTGATTTGAAGTGGCATTTGGTACCGACAAATATTGATTGGTACCATTAAACAATATGCTGCCAGGATTACCAAGATTAAACGGATTTAATGCTTGAACAGGTGATAATCCGGGGTTTGTCATCGTAATATTATACGATGACGAATCAGTTAAAAAACTTGTAGTATTTGGTGTAGTTAACAATAAACTTGTACTAGTACCTGTAATTGCTAGTGAGGGACTTCCATTTTGATTAGCAGACTGTGTACTAGTTAATGGATGGTTAGATGGTGTAAAATTACCAGTATACACTCCTAAACCCTTAACTATTCTAACATTAGAAATGTATCCAGCGGGTTTGAATGTAAAGTTGTTAGTATATGATACTCCAACAGCAAACTGAGTATTTGTCAAATTATTACCTAATGTAGTAGGACCCGATGATGCAAGTACCCCATTTACATAAGCATAGCATGTTCCACTGATCCTAACTAGTGCTACATGATTCCATTGATTTAATGGTAACGTCCATAAAAACGAATCGTATGTACCGCCTGCATTTCCGCCGGTAAATGCACCGTCTCCACAAAACTGCACACCAATTAAACCGCTTGCTGCAATGCTACTAAGAAAACCCAAACCATTATTAGCTACACTTTGGTACCACCAGCATTCAACAGTAAAATCTCCTGTACCAAGGGTTAGTGCTGCATTTGATGCTGACAATAGATATTGAGAAGCTCCGTTAAAGGTGATACTACCAGTTTGTTGGATTGAGGTAAACGCCATACCGCCAGAAACTGTTATATTTTGAAGTGCAAAAGACATAGAGTATTTATACTATATGTGAATCCAACAAAAAAGGCACTTTCGTGCCCTTAGTGTTCTTCCCATCCCTTTGAGATAATGTATTTATTCCAAAGTATTGTCAACTTCATCCTTCACACTTAACAATTCATTGTAGTTTGGTATAAGTGTTTCATACCCAATATCGTAAAGTTTTTTGCAATTGTTGTTTTCGTTAAAGGGTATATTATTAACCAAACAGTCTTGGGCAAGACTTTCATAGTTTACAGTAACACACTTCAACATGTCTGCTAGTTTTTGCTTTTCTTGATACAATTTCAAAAAGGCTGCGTAAGTAACTTTAAATTGCATTGTTGGGGCAGTGATATTAGTTTTAGCTATCGCATCAATATGCGTACAATCCCAATTTGTTGATCTTATCCAAACATTAGTTCGTCTACCTATCAGATAGCTAATAGCACTAGTAAACGGGTCTCGGTTTATGTTTACTATAGTGAAATTATGATTTTGTATAGTTGTGAGTTTTTCAAAATCATTTATTTTTTTATCCACATGATTAGCGTACATATATTTCACTACCATCGGTTGTGTATTACTAGCTGTAGTCAACATGTTCAATCGGTTATCGAGAAAGTTTACAACATATTCTGTGTTTTCTGACACTGGATCAGGTGTTTTAACTTTTCGAATCACGCTATTATCATCTATATAATATTTGGTATGTTTTTCGTGATTTCTGTTTGCAACTATAGTTGGAGTAAAGAATTCACCCAAATTTATAAAAATATTATCGTTATCGGTTAATTCAATGCGTTCACCTATTCCCTCAAGTAACCAAGTGCTACCTGTTCTAGGAAGTGATAATATACAATATCTATTCATTTCATTCTCACTTTTATATATTTAGTACATAATGCCCAACAAAAACCTTAGTGTTTCTATGCTGGTTTACGCTTTTTGCCACCAAGTTGCCAACCCTGATCTAGATAACTTTGTAGTGTGTCTTGTTTTACTTTCTTCTCTACATCATCTTTATTGATAGATATGTTGCCTATGTTTGCTTTGGCTACATTTGCGCCGTGAGATTTTGTTTTCTTCTGCCCGGTCATTGTTATTGACCTTTTAAGTTTTTCTTCTTCACTCATGGACCCTTTTGTTTTACCTTTAAGTGCTAAACTCTTTTTAAGACTAGATTCAGCACTTTGTTTTCTTCCTATCATTTTTTCTACTCTTTTTCGTTGTCCTTCTGCTTGCTTTATTGGATCTATTTTTCTATTGCGAGTTCTTTCTCTATGTTCTTCTAGTTCAACACCTTCTAGTATGCGACCTTTGTTCCAAGCAGGTCTGCCCTTCATTGTCTTACTGTGATTTTTTGCGTGTTCTATTCTATAAGTTTCGTATACTCTTGCTGTTATTTTTGTATTGTATCTTTGTTGATATCTATTCTCTGCTTTCATTCCATTAAGGGCGTATAGCATCTTGCTTCTATCTTTTCCTTCTGTCATTTTTACCAGTAACCAATGACATATGAAATGCTCTCTAGCACTTAATTCTACTAGATTTTCTTTATCATTGCTACCGCCTATAGATTGAGGTATAATATGATGTAGTTCAGTATAACCCTCATTTATGCGTTGCTTCGCATTGGAAGTTATAGAAAAATAAGTTTTGGAGTATTTGTTTGTAAGCATACTAGTATTTATACATAATCTCACATTTCACTAATTTTAGATACAAAAAAGGGTACCGAAGTACCCTTTGTGTTTAACAAAATAAACAAACCAATTTTTATTGGAACGTTAAATTTTGGACCGCAATTTCGCCAACATAGTCAGCAGAGTTACCGAATGATGACGCTGTGTTTGTTAATTCGATGTAGCCATAACGAGTCATAAATGACACGACTGGTTCGAATGTTGATGGATCAAGAACAACACCAGAACTCATCAACGGGATGTAAGGGCAATAGAATGCCGCTGCATCTGTCTCTGAAGAACCTTTGTAACCAACCAATACAGGTTGTGTATCAGGTGCATAGCTGTTTACGAACACACGCATAGCGCCATTCAATGTACCAACGAACTTAGTGTTAGTTGGAGCTTCGAATGT